>WOXC01008337.1:0-112735 GCA_011680675.1 Gymnobelideus leadbeateri
CTCTTGTTTTAACCGCCCTGGATCTGGATTGGGATCTGGGTTGGAAGTCGTGGGTGGGTTTACAGCTTTCCAGAAACGGAAGTTGCCCCCCACACGTTCAGGACAAAAATTCCTCTATCTGGCCTTAAAGCCATAGTGTGGCAACATGCCAAGGCAAAAGGAAACAGAAAAATGCAACCCTAGACTCCTATTTTGGGGCATAGAGTGGGAAAGGACTGTGAGGTCAGAAGTCCTGCTCCAAAAGCCCCAGGGGAAAACATGAGCGGGTTGCAGGCCATAGAGGACCTTAAGAAGGACTTTAAAAATCAAATAAGAGAAGTGGAGGAAAAATTGGAAAAAAAAATGAGAAGGATGCAGGAAAAGTATGAAATGAGGGTCAACAGCCTGATTGAGGAAAACAACACCTTAAAAAATAGACTAACTCAAATGGCAAAGGAGGCCCAAAAGGGCAATGAGGAGAAGAATGCCTTAAAAAGTCGAATTTGCCAGATGGAAAAAGAATCTCAAAAGTTCACTGAGGAGATTCATTCCTTCAGAGTTAGACTGGAGCAAATGGAAGCTAATGACTTTATGAGAAATCAAGATGCTGTTAAACAGATCCAAACAAATGAAAGATTAGAAGGCAATGTGAAATATCTCATGGGAAAAACCACTGACCTGGAAAATAGATCCAGGAGAGACAATTTAAAAATTATTGGACTACCTGAAAGCCATGATCAAAGAAAGAACCTAGAAATCACCCTTCAAGAAATTCTCAAGGAAAACTGCCCTGATGTTTTAGATCCAGAGGGCAAAATAGAGGTTGAAAGAATCCACAGATCACCTCCTGAAAAAGATCCCAAAAAGAAAACTCCCAGGAATATTATAGCCAGGTTCCAGAATCCCCAGATCAAGGAGAAAATACTACAAGCAGCCAGGAAGAAACAATTTCAATATTGTGGAAAAACAATCAGAACAGCCCAGGACCTGGCAGCTTCTACACTGAGGGATCAAAGGGCATGGAATATGATATTCCAGAGGGCAAAAGAGCTGGGAATGAACCCAAGGGTCACCTACCCAACAAAACTGAGTATTTTGTTTCAGGGGAAAATATGGTCATTCAGTGGAATAGAGCACTTTCAAGCATTCTTGAGGAAAAAACCAGAATTGAATAGAAAATTTGACATCCAGTCACAAGAAGCAAGAGATGCCTGAGAAGGTAATCAGGGAAAAGAAATCAATAGGAACTTATCAAAGTTGAACTATTTACATTCCTATATGGAAAAACAATAACTGTGACTGATGATATCTTTGTCACTATGAAAATAATGGAAGAAGGGTGTGTGGTCATATGAATACATATGTGAATGTGTGTGTATATGGATAGAGGGCATAGGTGGAATTTGTTGGGAAGGGAGAATACTCAAGGGATGAAATTATGAGGTGAGAGAGGAAAGTGGCAAGAGGAGATGGGGAAAGACAGGGTAGGGTAAACTATCTCATGTAGAAGAAGCAAGGGGAAGTGGTTGCAAGGGAGGGGGAGAATAGGAAGGGGAAAAAAAGGCAAATCCAAATTCTCATTGAATTTGGTTCAGGGAGAGAATGACATACATACTAAATGGGATATCTCAACCTGCAGCAGGTAGGGGGAAGGGGGATGAGAGGAGGGATGATTGACGGGGGGGGGGGGCATCCTTGGGGGGAGGGGAGGTTAGAAGTACCCACTATAGAAGAGGGACAGGATCATGTAGGGAATGGACCAGGTGGGGGGTGGGATGATTGGGAGGGAATTATAAGCAGCCTTGTACAATATATCTACTATGATAATGTTTTGCATAGCTAGACATGTACAACATATACTGAATTACTTATCTCCCCAGAGGGAATGGGTGACAAGGGAGGAAGGAAATGGATCTGAAATTTGAGGTCTTAACATTAAATGTTTCAAATATATATAAATACTATTAATAATACTCTTTTGCTTGTAATTGGGAGATAAGATGTGCAGGCATTGGGACACAAAGATTCACCTTCCTCCAATGGAAAAGTCGAAGGGGGTATGGGAGAAGGTATGGGAGAGAGCAGATTGGAGGAAGCGATATCTTGTGGGACTGCTATTCTGGGAGGTTGGGTAGGGGAATAACAGGGGGAAAATGATTGTAACTCAAAATCTGGCAGAAATGAATGATGTAAACAGAAGTTAATAAAGCATTTGTTTAAAAAAAATATCCCCAAAAGAAAACTCCTAGGAATATTATAACCAGGTTCCTGAGTTTCCAGATCAAGAAGAAAATATTACAAGCAGCCAGGAAGAAACATTTTGAATATTATGGAAATGCAATTAGGATAACACAGGATCTGGCAGATTCTACACTGAGGGAGTGAAGGGCTTAGAGTATGGTATTCCAGAGGTCAAAGGAACTGGGATTAAAACCAAGAATCACCTACCCAGCAAAACTGAGTATCATGTTTCAGGGGAAAATGTGGTCATTCAATGGAATAGAGGACTTCCAAGCATTCATGATGAAAAAAAAAACAGAGTTGAATAGAATATTTGACATTCAGATACAAGAAAAAAGAGAAGCATGAGGAGGTAAACAGGGAAAAGAAATCATAAGGAACTTATCAAAGTTGAACTACCTACATTCCTACATGGAAAATGATAATTGTAACTTACAAAACTTTTCTCAGTATGAGAATAGTTGAAGGGAATAAAAATGTGTGTGTATATATATATAGGAGGGTGTATGGGTGTATGAATACATATGAGTGTTAAGAAGGGATGATACTTAAAAGATGAAATTAAGAGGTGAGAGAGGAATATAATGAGAGGAGATGGGAAGAGACACAATGGGGTAAATTATGTCATATAGAAGAGACAAGGGAAAACTGTTACAATGGAGGGGAAGAACAGGAAGCCAAAAGTGAATAAGTCAACCTTATTCTCATTGAATTTGGCTTAGGGAGGGAATGACATTAAATAGGGTATCTCACCCTACAGGAGAGTAGGGGGGCAAGGGGATGAGAGGGGGGATGATGAAAGGGAGGGCAGGCTGTGGGAGAGGGAAGTTGGAAGCACCCACTTTTTAAAAGGGACAGGATCAAAGTAGAGAATAGAACAAGTGGGGGTGGGATAGCATAGAGGGAAATATAATCAGTCTTTCATAGTATATACACTATGGAAATGTTTTGTATAGCTATACATGTACAACCTATATTTCATTGCTTATCTTCCCAGTAAGGGTAGGTGATGAGGGAGGAAAGGAAGGAATCTGAAATTCAAAGTTTTAAAATCAAATGTTTATACATATACATATATTATCATTTTACATGTAACTGGGAAATAAGATATGCAGGTACTGGATCATAGAAATCCACCATGCCCTACTGGACAGTCAGAGGGGGTATGGGGGAAGATATGGAAGAGAGCAGATTGGGGGAGTGGATATTCAGTGGGATTACTGTTTTGGGATGGTGGGTAGGGGAAAATGGGGAGAAAATTCGTAACTCGAGGAGCCAAGATGGCAGAACAGAAGCAGTAACTTTTCTAATCTCCTCTGTCAATCCCATCACTAAACTTTAAAAAGTGAATCTGAATGGATTTTGGAGTGACAGAATCCAGTGGGAGATGGAGTATGGCAGAATACAGCCCAAGAAAGTGCCCACATGGGTCAGGGCAGGGGGATACTGGAGCACATGGGGGCTGCAGCAGCTCAGACTAGAGAGTGGAATACAGCAGAGAGAGAAGGAGCCCCAGCCAGCAGATTCACCCACTCCAAGGGCAATTCTCATCTGTCTTACCACAGGATGGGAGGATCCATCAGAGCTGGGTAAGAGAAAGCTCAGGGCCCACAGCAGAGACAGCAGCTTCTCCTGGGGCTATCAGCCCATACCCTGGAAATTTAAAAATCACCTGGAAATTTAAAAATCACCAGGGGCCAGGATGGCAAATTAAACTCTGGCTGCTCTAATTCCCCCTCCCTGACTAAGAAAACCCAGAGATAAATGTCCCACCAAGAGCAAAATCCTGAAATAGCAGAAATAGCCTCAGGCTTAGGAGTCATGGAGAAAGGATGTAACTGAGGCAGTAAGGAGTCTGAAGAGAAGGCCGGGGCGGGGGGTACCAACAAGCCTTACCTCACCTGACCAGCAAAAGCCTGCCTGAGCTGTAGCCCAGGGGCATAGAGGCAGAAATCTGAAGAAGCCAGACCACCCCTCTCCCACAGATTACTCTGTGAGCCTCAGGGTAACTCATGGGAAACACTGAGAGTCCTGGCCTTGGCCTCAATCTAGACACCCAGAGGTTACAGCACTCAAAGCCAAAAACCAGGCACCTAGCTTCTAGCCTGAGAAGCTTGGGTCAGAGCCTTCAGTACCCCAGGAGCAGAAATATAATTTAAAGGACAGGAAACAGGCAATTACAATGGGCCAGAAGCAATTTCCAGAGGCAAGACCAAAGACAATAGAATCCTATTATTCTGAATGAGAAACACCACTTTAAGGAGACACCATGGACTCTGTGTCCTCATCTGAGACCACAGATGGAAATATGAACTGGTCTCAAGCCCAAAAAGCATTCTTCGAGGAGCTCAAGAAAGATTTTAAAAGCCAAATTAGGGAGGTAGAAGATAAATTTAAATCTGCAGTGACCAAATTGGAAACAAGTCTCACTGAAGAAAACAAATCCTTAAAAAGTAAAATTTGTGAACTAATTGGAGAAAATACCTCCCTAAAAAAGGACCTTCAAAAACTAACTGAAGAATATAATTCACTAAAAATTAGAATCAGTCGAATTGAAGCTCAGGTCTCTATGATGCAACAAGAGCCAATCAAACAAACCATGAAGATTGAAAAATTGGAAGAAAGTGTAAAATATCCCACTGGAAAAACAATTGACCTGGAGAACAGATCCAGGAGAGATAATTTAAGAATTATTGGTCTACTGGAAAGCTATGAGGAAAAACGCAGCCTGGACAACATCCTTCAAGAGATCGTCAAAGAAAACTGTCCTGAAGTCCTAGAATCAGAAGGGAAAATAGTTATTGAAAGAATTCACCAGACTCCTCCTGAAAGAGATCCCAAATTGAAGACTCCAAGAAATATAGTAGCCAAATTCCAGTATTACAAGATTAAGGAGATAATATTGCAAGCAACCAAAAAGAAACAATTCAAATATCATAGAACTACAGTCAGAATCACACAGGACCTAGAAGCTTCTACGTTAAAAGATTGGAGGGATTGGAATTTGATATTTCCTAGGACTACAACTAAGAATTAACTACCCAGCAAAACTGAGCATAATCTTTCAGGCAAGGAGATGGCCACTTAGTGAACTAAGGGACTTCCAGACTTTCCTGATGAAAAAGCCAGAGCTCAATGGAAAATTTGATCTCCATTTACAAGACTCAAGAAAGACATAAAAAGGTAAACAAGGAAAACACACACTCACACATACACACATGCATACATGCACACTCATGCACACATGTGTATAACTTGGGATGCAATAAGAGCAAACTGTTTACATCCCTATATGAGAAGCTGATAACTGTCAATATTGAAATTTATATGATTATCATGACCTTTAAAAGGATTATACATAGATAGAGGGTGTGGGTATGAATGAACTAAACTGAAGATAAAAAAACCTTATAAAGGGGTTCAAAGGGATTGTAATGGGATAAAAGGAAAGGATGAGGCAGAAAAGGTAAATTATGCCATACAAAGAGGCATAAAAACATACTATAGTAGAGGGGAAGGAAAGAGGGAGAGGAACATCATTTGAACATTATTCTCACTGGTTCTGGTTCAAAGAGGGATCAACGTAATCAGTTATGTTTAAGATTCTCATGTGAAAAGACACAAAAACTCATTAAATAGAGGGAAAGGAGGGAGGGAGAGGAGCACTGTATTAAATTTACTCTCATTGCTTTGGTGTCAAAAGGGGCATAACATACTCGATAAATATAAAAATCTATTGTGTCCTATAGGCAGTAGGAGGGTAAGTGGGAGATAAGAAGGAGGGGATTAGAAGGGAGGGAAATAGTAGTAAGGGAAGAGGGTAGGTAAAGAAGGAGGGGTCAGGGAGGGAACACTGAGAGAGGCTGTGGTCAAAAGGAAAACCCTTAAGGAGGGGAAAGGAGAAGGAAGAAACTAAAACATAAGCAGGGGAGGGAACAGAATGGAGAGGAAGAGACAGATAGTCATCATTACTGTGCATGTGAATGGGATGAACTCTCCCATAAAACAGAGGTGGATAGCAGAATGGATTAAAAACCATAATCCTACAATATGCTGTCTACAAGAAACACATTTCAAACAAAGGGATACCCACAGGGTAAAAGTAAAAAGCTGGGGTAGAATATATTATGCTTCAGCTAAAGTAAAAGAAGCAGGGGTAGCAATCCTTATCTCAGATAAAGCAAAAGCAAAAATAGATCTAATTCAAAGAGATAAAGAAGGAAACTATATCCTGCTAAAAGGCACCATCTAGAATGAAGCAATATCACTACTTAAAATATATGCACCAAGTGGTATAGCGTCCATATTCTGAGAGGAGCAGTTAAGGGAATTAGAGGAAGAAATATATAGCAAAACTATACTAGTTGGGGACCTTAATCTCCCCCTCTCTGAACTTGATAAATCTAACCTCAAAATAAACAAGAAAGAAGTTAAGGAGGTGAATAGAATTTTAGAGATATGATAGATGTCTGGAGAAAACTGAATGGAGATAAAAAGGAATATACTTTCTTCTCAGCGGTTCATGGCACCTACTCAAAAATCAACCATGTATGAGGGCATAAAAACCTCACAATTCAGTGCAGAAAGGCAGAAATATTAAATGCATCCTTCTCAGATTATGATGCAATAAAAGTCATATGCTAAAAACTAATTGGAAATTAAGCAATTCAATCCTAAAGAATGAGTGGGTCAAAAAAGAAATTATAGAAACAATCAGTAACTTCATTCAAGAGAATGAAAATAATGAGACAACATACCAGAATTTGTGGGATACAGCAAAGGCCTTGGCATTCCTGTATATTTCTAATGAAATTCAACAACAAGAGACAGAAAGAGAAATCCCATTTAAAGTCACTGTAGACATTATAAAATATTGGGGAATCTACCTGCCAAAACAAACCCAGGACCTATAGGATCACAACTACAAAACACTTTTCACGCAAATAAAATCAGATCTAACTAATTGGAAAAATAACAATTGCTTGTGGCTGGGTCGAACTAATATAATAAAAATGACAATTTTACCTAAATTAAATTATATATTTAGTGCCATACCAATCAATTTGCCCAAAAACTACTTTATAGAGCTAGAAAAAATAGCAACAAAATTCATTTGGATGAACAAAAGGTCCAGAATATCAAGGGAATTAATTAAAAGAAATGCTAGGGAATGTGGACTAGCTATACCAGATTTTAATCTGTATTATAAAGCAGCAGTCATCAAAACTACTTGGTACTGGCTGAGGAACAGAGTAGTGGATCAATGGAATAGATTGTGTACACAAGACTCAGTAGTCAATGACTATAGTAATCTACTGTTAAACCCAAAGACCCCAGTTTGGGGGATAAAAATTCACTATTTGACTAAAACTGCTGGGAAAACTGGAATATAGTATGGCAGAAACTGAGCATAGACCATTATCTAACACCATATACCAAAATCAAGTCTAAATGGATGATGATCTAGGTATAAAGGCTGATATTGTAAGCAATTTGGGAAAGCAAGGAATAGTTTAGCTGTCAGATTTGTGGAGAGGGGAAGACTTTATGACCAAACAAGAATTAGAGAGCATTATAAAATGCAAAATGGATAATTTTGATTACGTTAAATGGAAGAGCTTCTGTACAAACAAAGCCAATGTAACCAAGACTAAGAGGGAGGTGGGAAATTGGGAAAGAATTTGTATAACCTATGTCTCAGATAAGGTACTCATTTCTAAAATATACAGAGAATTGAGTCAAATCTAAAAGAATACAAGTCATCCCCCAATTGATAAATGGTCAAAGGATATGAACAGGCAGTTCTCAAAGGAAGAAATTAAAGATATCTATAAGCATATGAAGAAATGCTCTAAATCACTATTGATTAGAGAAATGCAAATCAAAACAATTCTGAGGTACCACATCTCACCAGTCAGATTGGCTAAGATGTCAAAACAGGAAAACGACATACTGGAGAGGATTTGGACAAATTGGAACACTAATGCATTGCTGGTGGAGTTGTGAACTGATCCAGCCATTCTAGAGAGCAATCTGGAATTATACCCAAAGGGCTATAAATAATTTCATACCCTTTGACCAAGCAATACCACTTCTAGGGTTGTATCCCAAGGAGATCATAGATGTGGGAGGAAGACTCATATGTACAAACATATTTATAGCAGCATTTCGTGGTGGCAAAGAATTGGAAATTAAGGGGGTGCCCATCAATTGGGGAATGACTGAACAAGTTGTGGTATATGAATGTAATAGAATACTATTGTGCTATAAGAAACAAGGAGCAGATGGACTTCATATTTACCTGGAGAGGCTTATATGAACTGATGCTGAGTGAGAAGAGGAGAACCATTAGAAATTTGTACACAATTACAGACACAACGTATGTGTGATGACCAACTTTTATGGACTGGACTTTTCTCAGTGATGCAAGGTTATAAGACAACTCCAAAAGACTCATGATGGAGAGAGATGTCTACATCCAGAGAAAGAACTGAGTTTGAATCCAGATTGAAGCAAACTACCTGCTCTTTTTCTTTTTCTTGTTTGGTTTTGTTTCCTCTTTCCCATTGTTCATTCCATCTGATACATTCCTTCTTTATAACCTGACTAATGTCTAATGTGAAAGTATTTGCAGATCCTATACTTGATTGTATGCCACCATGGGGTGGGGAGGAGGGGAGGGAGAGAAAATTTCCAACTCAAGGAATTGTGGAACTGAATCTTGTAAAGTAAAAGTGAACAAACAAATTAATAAAGACCAAAACATTTTACAAACAGAAAATTTGTATCTCAAAATCTTGTGGAAATGAATGATTTAAACTAAAAATAAACATAAAATTTAATTTAAAAATAATTCTTCTCATTCATAACTGTGAAATATCTATATTCTGTTTTTCTTTTAATTTTTTGTGATATCATCTTTGATATTCATGTCATACACATTTTTTTTTAGGACAATTGGGGTTAAGTAACTTGCCCAATGTCACACAGCTAGGTTTGTTTTTGTTTGTGTGTGCATTAAGTGTCTGAGGCCGGATCTGAACTTGGGTCCTTCTGACTCCAGGACCAACACTCTACTCACTGAGCAACCTAGCCACCCCTATGCCTTATACATTTTAATTTATTTTGCAATGTAGTGTAAAATATTGGCATAAACCTTGTTTCTGCTATGCTGATTTCCTCTTCTCCCTTCCCATTTCCTTATAAAGTACTAGGTCTTCTGCTCCTTGATTTACCAGAACAGCCACTGAAAAGCTGTTTAGGAGCTATTGTTTTCATTAAGCATTTGGTCACTTCCCTAAAACCTGAACTGTTGCTGGTGTTGGTCTTCCCATGTCCATACTATTCCTTTGTGTTGTATTTTCACCTGATAGTAGTAATCTAGGATTCTTTATGTCCCACAAAATGCAGTATGAATACAGTCTTCATTAGAAAATAAACACTAAATCCAATCATTTATTTTCTTTTTTAAGCAACCTTCCAACCCTAGGAAATATCACACACACACACACACACACACACACACACACACACCTGTACATATAGGTCCTTTTCCTTTTCCCTTGGTCTCATTGGGATGACCTAGTAATAGTATTGTTGAGTCAAAAGGTATGTACAATTTTGTAGCCTTTTCAGTAGTTCCAAATTGTTTTCCGAAGTGGTTGGACTAGTTTGATAATCCACTGACAGTTCATTGTACCTGCTTTCCTCTCCTCCCTTCTAGCATTTGTGATTTCTGATAAGGTGTGAGGTAGTACCTTAGAATTGCATTATATATATATATATATATATATATATATATATATATATACACATACATATATATATATATATATATATATATATATATATATATATATATATATATATAAAACCATCCCAGGAAATATATTTAAATCAGTGGACAATCTTCTTCAAGTTTAATAATAGTCAGTAAACATTTATTAAGTGTCTGCTATATTCCAGGCACTGTTCTAAGCACTGCGGTTAAAAATACAATTTTTTAAAAAAACAGTTCCTGCTCTGAAAGAGATTAACATCTAATGAGGGTAAATAACACACAAAATGAAGTTGAAAATTTGGAAGGGAGAATAAACCCAGCCTGGGTGCATGAGAAGTCCAAATAAGTCCTAAAGCAGGTAGCTGGTGGGAAATTAGGAGAAGTCAACACTAGATTCACTCTCCAAATGGAAGTTTTTGGAGTCTGTGGCTTGGCCTTCCAATTAGAAGGTCCAGTCAAAGTGGAAGAGTGTACTGATAAAACATGATTCTCAAGGCTGATTCTGCCTCTGATTTTATAAATACAAACAGGTTTAATTTTCTGATCTTCTTAAATTTTCCCACATCTGTTTTCATCTGCCAAGTCTAGGAGTAAAAATACTAATTAGAACAAGGCAGAAAGAAAGGATTTCTAAACACTGGGTATGATAGCCTGGGTGAATTGATTTATTCATCTATAACATTTGTAAAATGCCTAATATGTGCTAGGTACTGTGCTACATGCCAGGATTAAAAAGACGAAAATGAGACAGCTTCTGTCTTCAAGAAACTGAGCAAATAAAACATTCTCCCCAAATAAAGTTTTCCATGTATAGTTGCATAGTCCAGCAAAACAAATGACCATATTAGCCATTTCTGTTTTGTTTTGTTTTGGGAGGGCAATTGGGGTTAAGTGACTTGCCCAAGGTCCCATGGTTAGCTTTTGTGTTAAGTGTCTGAGGCCGGATTTGAACTCAGGTCCTCCTGACTCTAGGGCTGGTGCTCCATTCACTGCACCACCTAGACACCCCCATATTAGCATATTAGCCATTTCTGAAAGTATTTCTTTCTGTGTTTGAAGTTCATTATCTCTCTGTCAGGAGGTAAGTGGAATATTTTGTCTTCTTTTGGACTCATGGTTTATCATTGCATTGATCAGAGTTCTAAAGTTGCATGTGTATAGCATGTTGTTACTGTATTATTTGTTCTGGTTCTGCTCACTTTACTCTGCTTCACTTCATAAAGGTCTTCGCACTTTCCTCAGCTGTCTATTTAATCATTTGTTATGACACAGTAAAATTCCATTACATTCCCATACTATATATATAATGAGTATAAATGAACACATCCTTTAAGTTTCAGATTTTGTGGGTCAGGAAAAAAGCTGCTATAAAGATTTTTGTCCACATGCTTTTCTTCATTCTTTGATTTCTTTGGAAATATTACCAGTACAGTTAGGCCAAAAGGTATACATAATCTGGTAGCTTACTGGATATAGTTTCAAATTGCTTTCCAGAGTAGCTAGACCAATTCATAACTATACCAAAAGCACATTAGTGTACCTGTTTCTCAAGAGCCCTGCCAACATTTGTCATTTTCCTCTTCTGTTATCTTTGTCATTTATGCATGTGTGAAGCATAATATTAGAGTTGCTTTAAGGGATATATCTCTCATTATTAGTAGTTTACAGCACTTTTTTCATGGGATTATTGATAACTTAGCTTTCTTCCTTTGAAAATATTTCATAGAAAATGTTTTTTATGTCTTGGTCATATTCTTTGACTATCTGTTGGTGTATGGCTCTTAGTCTTATAAATTTGAATCAATTCCTGGTATATACCTTGCATATCAGACCTTTATTAGAGAAACTTTTTGCAAAGATTTTTTCCTAGTAACCTGTTTCCTTTCTAAATTTTAGTACATTGAATTTGTGCAAAGAATTCTAAATTTTCTATGATCAGAATTCTCTGTTTTATCTAGTGATCCTATCACTTGTTTAGTGATTTTCCCTTCTCTTTATAGATCCAAAAAATAATTTCTTTATTGCTTCTCTAATTTGTTTGTGATGTGACATTTTATATATGTTATGTATGCCACTGGATTATATCTGAGTTGGATTATATCCAACTTTATTATCACTTTAAAAATATTTATTTTAAACATTCTTTTATCTTTAAACTTTGAGTTCCAGGGATGGCTAGGTGGCACAGTGAATAGAGCACCAGCCCTGGAGTCAGGAGAACCTGAGTTCAAATCCAGCCTCAGACACTTGACACTTACTAGCCATGTGACCTTGGGCAAGTCACTTAACCCCAATTACCCTGCCTTTCCCCTTCCAAAAAACAAATAAAAAATATTTGAGCTCTAAATTCTCTCCCTCTCTCCCAAGCTCTCCCCTGCCCACTTATAAGCCAAGGAATATGATATCAATTATAAATGTGAAATCATGCAAACCACATTTTCATATCAGCCATATTACAAAAAAAGGGAAAAAATAAAGTGAGAAAATTATACTGCGGTTTGCACGCATAGTTAATCAGTTCTCCTTTTTCTGCTCTGTTCACTTTGCATTAGTTTTTATACGTTTTCTCAGGTTTTGTTTTTTTCTTTTGGGGGGGGCGGGGGAAATTGGGGTTAAGAGACTCACCCAAGGTCACATGGCCAGTAGGAGTTAAGTGTCCAAGGCCAGATTTAAACTCAGGTCCTCCTGACTCCAGGGCTTGTGTTCTATTCACTGTGCCACCTAGCTGCCCCCCAGGTTTTTCTGAAACCATCTGGCTTGTCATATTTTATAGTACAATGATATTCCATCACAATCATATAATATGACTTATGACCTATTTCCCTATGATCTCTTATTTCTCTTTTGAATTTAATGTTTTTTTTTCATACTAAAATCTCTGTGTATTGGCTGAGGATGTAGATGTGATTTTTTTTAATTTGTTTACTCTGATTTATATGAAAGTTAGGTTTATTGAATTCCTGTTCCATAATTGATGACCATTCCCTCAATTTCCAGTTCTTTGCCACCACAAAAAGAGCTCACACACACACACACACACACACACACACACACACCTGTACATATAGGTCCTTTTCCTTTTCCTTTGGTCTCATTGGGATGACCTAGTAATGGTATTGTTGAGTCAAAAGGTATGTACAATATTGTAGCCTTTTTGGTAGTTCCAAATTGTTTTCCAGAGTGGTTGGACTAGTTCGCTAATCCACTGACAGTTCATTGTACCTGCTTTCCTCTCCTCCCTTCTAGCATTTGTGATTTCTGATAAGGTGTGAGGTAGTACCTTAGAGTTGCATTAATTTGCATTTCTCTAATCAATAATGACCTAGGGTGTTTCTTCATAAGACTATAGATAATTTTGGGATCTTTTTTTCTTCTGAAACTGCCTTATAAATGCTTTGGAGAATGACTCTTATTTTTATAAATTTTTTTTGATTCAGTTCTATACTCAATATAGACTTGAAAATAAGGTCTTTACCAGAGAAACTTTCTGTAAAAAATTGATATTACTTTATTATCTGTGGCACCTTTTAGCAAAATGTAGTTTCCTCTTTTAGTTAGGTTTATTTTTACTTTTGCTTTGTCTAAGATCATGATTGCTAACCCTGCCCTTTTTACTTCAGTTGAAGCATATTAGTGTCTGCTCTAGTCCTTCATTTTAATTCTGTGCATGCATGTCTTTCTTTTTCTTTTTTTTTCTTTTTGGAGAGCAATTGGGGTTAAGTAACTTGCCCAAGGTCACACGGCTAGGTTTTTGTTTGTGTGTGCGTTAAGTGTCTGAGGTCGGATCCGAACTCAGGTCCTTCTGACTCCAGGGCCGACGCTCTGCTCACTGCGCCACCTAGCCACCCCCTATGCATGTCTTTCTATTTCAAGTGCTTCTCTTATAAACAACATATTGTTGGAATCTGGTTTCTAATTCATCCTGTTATCTGCTTCCATCTGATAGGTGAGTTCGTCCCATTCACATTCACCATTATGATTACTATTTGCACATTTTCTTCCATCCCATTTTCTTTTCTTTTTTCTCTCTGCCTTTTTATCCTCATCAGAAATCTATTTTACTTCTTCCCACTGCCTCCCTTAATCTGCCCTTCCTTTTATCAATTAAATAAAATCTTCTTTCTCTTCCTATTATCCCGCCCACCCTCCACTGTGCCATAAAAAAGAAAGAAAAACAAAAACTTTGTAACAAATTTCCACATTGGCCATGTCCAAAAAATATGTCTCAACCTCTACTCTAAGTCCTTTATATCTCTGTAAGGAGGTGGTTAGCTTGTTTCCTCTTGAGTCCTCTGTAATTGTGATTGGTTATTGCATTGATCAGAGTTCTTTAGTCTTTGTGATTTGTTTGTCTTTATAATGTTGTTGTTACTGTGTGAACTCTTCTCTTGATTCTGCTAACTTTGCTTGCATCAGTCCATACAACTCTTCCCAGGTTTCTCTGTAAGTATTCCTTCATTCTTTCCCTTATCCTATACTTGACCCAAGGTTTTTACTCTTTTTTTCCTCTCTGTCAGTCCCTCCCTTCACACCCCTCTCTCCTGGAAGCATATTGTTTTGCTTATGACTTATTTTTATATATTTTATATAAATGTGCATATTTATATAAAATATGTTTCAATGTTTATATATATATATATGTATGTATGTATATTATATATTTGCTTATTCCCTTACTGATCCTTCCCTACTTCTTAGACTTCTCTCTATCCCACCCCATTTTTCCCTATGATCTCTTATTTCTCTTTTGAATTTAATGTTTTTCTTTTCATACTAAAATCTCTGTGTATTGGCTGAGGGTGTAGATATGTGATTTTTTTAAAATTTGTTTACTCTGATTTATATGAAAGTTAGGTTCATTTAATTCCTGTTCCCAGTCCTTTTCGTGCTTCATCTTATGAACTTCTTTTGTAATAGTGATTTTCATTCTTTTCTTCTCCATTCCTTGCTCAGTACAATCTTCTTACCCTTTCATTTTTATCTTGTAGGCTATTAAAACAGGGAAAAAATCCACCAACAGGCCCTATTCATTTTATTCTTTCTCTTTGATCTTTAAAGACATTAGAAGTCTGAAAATACATTTGTTTCTTATCTTGTATTAACATGTAAACAGTTCATCCTTACACATTTGATTTTAGATAAATGAATGGGTACTTTTCTATGTTTCCCTTGATGCTTGTGTTTACATTTCAAAATATCAACTCAATTCAGATATTTTCACGAAGAATGCTTGAAAACCCTCTCTTCTGCTAACGGTCCACTTTTTATCCTATAGATAATGGTTTACAACCCAGGACAACTTATCCTTTTTTTTTGGAATATCCTATTCCAAGCTCTTCTCTCCTTCATATGGGGATCTGCTATGGCTTCTTTGATTTTTATTGGTATGTGAACTCATTTTGGGATGCTTATAATATATTTTTTCTTTGAGTTGAAAGCTTTGATTCACTTTGGCATTTTCTTCTTGCGATTTCTTTCCAGAGGTGATTATTAGATTCTTTCAACTTATATTTTGTCCTCTGGTTCTAAGAATTCAGAGAAGTTTTCATTTATAATTTCCTTAAATCTCAAGAAGTAAAAGCTTGAGAACCTTAGGACACTGAAAATATATCCTTAACACAAACTCTAGGAATGCTACCTAAAAATGAAATGTATAGCAAAAATGTTAGGGTTCTGAATTATTTTTATAAAGGAGATGGATATACTTAGAATGGAATTTAGAAAAACTCTTTTTTTTCTTCCTGGTATGAATCTAATTAATAAACCAATTATATCAAAACAGAGTAACAAAAAGTTATATTCTGTAACCATCATGACTTCTCCCATTATATTTGACAAAGAGCACAAAAAAAAATCTCACTTCCTTCACACAAAAGCATATGCTATAAATATTATCATATTAAGGACCATTAGAGGAATGGTAGAGATCTTTATGACTATTCCTAAGGACAGGCATCAAATACTTCCATAGCAAAAGTAGCTTATTAAAACAACTGAAGAACTGTGAAAAGACTCTCAAAGATTACTGTCTAGTAAATACATATACTTAAACATCATATTACTCAGCTAAAGACAAGAACAACAACAAAACCCTCCAGAATGGAATCTAGAAAATAAAGGTAGATCAGAAAATTTTAATATAATTAATCATTAACTGAAAGTAAAAGGCCAACAATTTAAGGTAATACAAGGAGTCAGAGCAGCAAAAAAAATTAAGAGGAAAAAACTCTATACTGTAGTGCTTTCAAAAGGAAGGAAATTATAGGAAGGAGAATCCCCATGGAAGATTGTAGAAAATTTCTGGTCTTTATATGCAAAAGAACTTCAACACAGCAAAAGACCAAGTTGGATCAAATATGAAACAGAAAATTTGTTTATGTTGTTAACATAATGAATGACAAAAGGATTATATAAGACAAACTATCTTATTTTCAACAATGGAAAGTGTTGGGGGCCAATAGGATCCATGAGTATTAACTCAAGCTCTTTACAATGGTACATGAATTATTCATATAGGCTGCAGGTGGTGCTAGTGAGCAAGACCAACTGAGTTGCTAAGCATAAGGTAGTTGGGACTTTCAGCTCCCTCCTCCTTCAAGAGGGTGGCTTTCCTTTCAAACACAGCCTAGCAAGAATGATGCTGGTGGTTTGAAAATGAAAGTGCACTTACCCACACTATGCTGCTCATAATATGCTTTCTCACCAGTTCATTGTTTCTAGGATTAGCTGCATTCTGAATTCATAAGCCAGGCTTGTACAGCCTAATACATATCTCCCACTTTGTCCTAAGGACTGCAGCCCCCATATAAGCTCTTGCTGATCAAACCTTTCATCTCTCTACAATAAGGAATACTCTGTCTTCTTTATCCCCTTAAGCCTTAAATAACATTCATAGCTTAGTAGGTAAATGAGACCTAAATTGAAAGCAGCAGATAATGAACAGACAGGATAGCACATCCAGCTAACTAGAAGAGGGCAGGCAGCTTTGCTAGGAAGTAGAAGAGGCCTGAGGTTTTTGATCCCCTCACCTTGGGCTGGCTCTCAGCACTCCAGAGTTATAGACCTCAGGCTCAGATGTTTTGCTGTGTCACAGCCCTGAATGGGTCCAGATCTTCTGATAAACTGTTATGGTTTATCCCTCAGCATGCTTCCCACTTCCACACTTGGCTCTCTAGTTCCTTAGTCCTGTTTTTCCTCATCTTTTTTGTCTCCCCTTCCCATAGTTCCCTCTTTTCCAATGGAGGAATAGAGTAAGCCAAAAAATAAAGGTTTGTTCCTATCCCGAGTCTCAATGTCCCATTAATAGGTAGTCTACACTTACAAAACATCTTATTCGGTTTTTTCTCTAATTCACTCTTGATACCATCTTTCTTAACTGAAAAGCATCATATGTTTAATACCAAAAGAAAAGAACTCCATTTTTCCTTCCAAATAAAGGTTAACATCAGAAGGGCCAGGCATATCACTTGACATTATATGTCATATTTATACACTTCATGCAAGACATTCACAGATTGTATTATTCAAAGCATGTATAATTGTCTATTGAAAAATGCAATGCATTGCCTGAAGAATCAAAAAGGATATGCCAAAAAGTCCCAGCAATGTTTAAAAAACCACAAAACAAAAGCAAAACTTATGGCAGAGCCATATGTTGGAGTAAAGGTGGGAACTCACCTGAGTTCTTTGAAATTCCCCTCCAAACAACTTGAAAATAATTCTTAAAAATGAATTCTTCACTGATAGAAAAAACAAAAGGATGGGGTGAAACAATTTTCCAGCCAAGACAATTTAAAAGGTCGGCAAGAAAGGTCTATCTCATTGGAGTGAGAGCAGAGTGCACCAGTGCAGAGAGCACCAGTGCAGACCATACCCCAGCAAGCCAGCAGCAGGCCTTGGGGGTGACTAAATTGGAAGGGAGGATTGAATAAGCCATGATGGCTTCCAGAATTCTCAACCTAAAGATGGTAAGAGCATTGGAAGACATGTGAGAAGGAGAATACAGGGAACCCTTTGCTGATACTCATTGCAGGATGTGTCGCATTTCCCACATGTGGTTCTGGGTTGCAATCCCAGGGCAAGGATGAGGAACACTAACACGCTAGAGTGTGTGGCCACAGAGGTACAAGGACCCTGGGCACAATTACAAGGTAGAGAAGAGTGCTTGTGGTCACTTATAGACCAGGAGAGCATAGGCCAGGAGAGCAGTGACCATACCTCTCCTTAAATCAGACCACACTTGGAAGAACTGAAACAAACTTATAGAATCAGAAATTATCAGGAATATTATAGCCAAGTTCAAAGGATAATCAGGGAGAAAATATTGCAAGCAGCCAGAAAGAAACAATTAAAGTATCATGGAGCCATAATCAAGATAATAGGAGCTTTAGCAGCTTTTACAATAAAGTATCAGAGGGCTTGAAATATAATATTCTGGAAGGCAAAAGACCTAGGATTACAACCAAGAATCACCTACCCAGCAAAACTGAGTATAAACCATCAGGGGAAAAAATGGGTATTTAATGAAATAGAGGACTTCCAAGCATTCCTGATGAAAAAACCAAAACTGAATAGAAAATTTGAAAGGAAAACAGGAAGAGAAATCATAAGGGACTCAATAAGGTTAGATCATTTACAATCCTATATGAGAATATGATAAGTGTAACTCCTAAGAGCTTTATCACAATTAGAGTAGTTAGAAGCAATATACATAGACTGAGAGCATGAGTGTGAATTGACTATGATGGGATGATATCTTAAAAAATAAAATTAAGGGGTGAGAAAAAGAGATGACTATGATGAGATTATATAAAAAATAAAATTAAGGGATGAGAAAGAGGGAGAAAGGAAAGGAGAGATAGAATGGGATAAATTACCTCACATAAAAGAGGCATGAAAGGGTTTTTACAGTGGATGATAAGATGGGGGGGTGGTGTTTAAGCAATGTTTAAACTTTACTCTCATTGGTATTGACTCAAAGAGGAAATAATATACACACTCTTTGTGGTATAGAAATCTATCTTACCCTATAGGAAAATAGGAGATGAAGGGGGGTGGTGCTGATATTAGGGAGGGTGGAGTGGGGGAAGGCAGTAGTCAAAAGGAAAACACTTTTGAGGAGGGACTGGGTGAAAGAGGAAAGAAAGAAGGATAAACAGGGGGAAAATAGAATGGAGGGAAATACACAGTAATCATAACTGTGGAAAATTTTTTACAGCAAGTTTCTCTGATAAAGGCCTCTTTTCTCTTATATATAGAGAGCTGAGTAAAATTTGTAATAATACAAGTCATTCCCCCATTGATAAATGGCCAAAAGATATAAACAGCTAGTTTTCAGATGAAGAAATCAAAGATAGCTATAATCATATGAAAAAATGCTCTAAATTCACTATCAAGTAGAGAAATACAAACTAAAACAATTCTGAGGTACCACCTCACTTATTCAATTGGCTAATATGACAGAAAGGGAAACTGACAAATGTTGAAGGGAGTGTGGGAAAATTGGGACACTAAAGCACCACTGCTGGAGTTGAAAACTGATACAACCATTTTGGAGAACAGTTTGGAACTATACCCAAAAGGCTATATATACAACCTTGCATACCTTTTGACCCAGCAATACCACTATTAGATCTATATCCCAAAGATATTTTTTTAAAAAGGAAAAGGACCAGTAATGTACAAAAACATTTATAGTAGGTTTTTTGTGGTGGCAAAGAATTAGAAATTGAGGGAATACCTGTAAATTGGGGAATGGCTGAATAAGTGCTATATGTTTTGCTATATGATTGTGATGAAATACTATTGTGCTATAAGAAATAACAAGCAGGATGGTTTCAGAAAAAACTGAAAAGACTTACATGAACTGATGCAAAGTGAGGTGAGCAGAACTAAGAGAAAAATATACATTGTGATAATAATATTGTACAATGATAAACTGTGAATAACTTAGCTATTCTCAACAATGCAATAATCTAAGACAATTCTGAAAGACTTAGGATGAAAAATACTATCTTCCTCCAGAGAACTTATAGGAATCTTATGCAGATTGAAGCAAACTTTTTAGTTTATTTTTCTTGAGATTGGTTTTTTTGTTTTGTTTTGTTTTGTTTTTGGTATGTGTTTTTTTTTCACATGATAAAGCGCCAACACAATATTCACAAAATGGACAGCGACTGTAAATATGCTGGCATAGTTCTCAATCACAAAATATAACAGACTCTCCATATAGAAGACAGAAGCAAAATATTTATTCAGACACCAGAAAACCAAATTCCAACACCAGGAAACTGAATCCATCATAGCAACAAAGAAGTTAATACACCACGGTGCAGCAGAGAATGACACCATCCTTTAGCCTTTCCAAGAACCAAAACTCACAAGCCTAGCTGTCTCCCCTGGTACATTCTTGCTCTCCCTCCAGCTCTAACCACTCTGACTCCCAGATTCCTGTGGGCTCTGCTCCACCCTTCAGCAAACTCCTCCCACCACAGGCTCCATGTGATTACATTTGGCTTATTGGAGGCAGGGAAGATCTTCAAATCAGGAAAGGTCTTCAGATTCCCTTAGGCTTATTAAGGGGCAGGGAAGATCTTCAAATTCTCATTAACATTACACTTGACTAATATGGCAATGTTTTGCATGACTCCACATGTATAACCTATATCAACTTACTTTCTCATTGATAGTGGAGAGGAAACAGGGAGGCAGAGAATTTGGAACTAAAATTTTTTTAAATGAATGTGAAAAATTGTTTTTATATATAATTAGGGAAAAATCATTTAAAAGATCCACTTATTCTTGATTTGGTGCTTATTGAATAAGCCAATGGAAAGCATCATAACATTTACCCTGCCTGCTTTTATTGATTATTGCAAGCTTTGATTTACTTCCATCTACAATAAATCTTCAATTTTCACAGGGAAAATGTTCCTTGAAAATGTCGTGAAAGTCAAAAACATGAAGGTTGATACACTGAACTTATGGGAAATAGAGGTTAGGTTTCTGACCGCCAAAATCTATAATCTTTCACTAATGATTGCTGCAGATACATTTTTCTGCATATAATTTTATAACAAAACATTAATTCTGATAGCATGCACTTTTCTTAACACAGTAACCATGAGCTAATCAATAAAATTCAACACACAAAATAAAACTGGTAACATGCAAAACATTTTTCTTGCTAGTTAATTCCCTAGGATTCTGTGACCTTTTGTGCTAACATCTCAATTTAAAAAATATTAATTTCAGAACATATTTACTTTTCATAACACATGAAATACCATAAATACTTTCCTCCTTCTTAAAGATAAAATGAATCATTCAAGGTTGACAGTGGCTTTAGACATAGTGGCAAGAAGTTTGTCTAGCACCTTTATTTTCTCACTAAATGATATCACTGACTTTGTGGCTTGGGCTTACAACCCAAAGGTCTTGCACTAGGCTTTGGGGCCATATTCACAACACAATACTTGAGGGTTTTTTTTGTTTTGTTTTGTTTTGTTTTGTTTTGTTTTTTGTTTTTTGCTTTTTGGAGAGCAATTTTTGGAGGGTTTAAGTAACTTGCCCAAGGTCACACAGCTAGGTTTTGTTTATGTGTGCGTTAAGTGTCCGAGGCCGGATCCGAACTCAGGTCCTTCTGACTCCAGGGCCGACGCTCTACTTACTGCCCCACCTAGCCACCCCCTAGTACTTGAGTTTTGAAGGCAAACAATGAAGATATGCAAAGAATGCACCAGGAGCTCTGTACAATGGTAGAATGAACAAGACCAGTGAAGCTCCTAGTAGTTAGTATACCAGTCACTCGACAGACCACCTCTCATTTTTTCTCTATTGTACATAATCATGAATATGCATGGTTGCCAATTCAAAATGAAAATTAATTTATTAAACTCATTTGAAAGCTTGAAGTTAGGGAAGTTAAACATGTGAATGTTGAGGATTGATTGTACATGAATTAGTCATGCAAGTGTAGCAAATATATAAAATATGTTAAATAATAGTGAGAATGTTACAATATTATTTCTATTTTAAATACACCATAAACACAGTAATGTTAAGATCAATTGATAGAACATGTCATCTTCTAGGAAGGCAATTTAAAGCATCTGTGGTTCTTTCTATCTTTAAATCCATCATCTTCTATTAATGGAACTTGTTATGGCCTTTAAGTCAGAGAGTCATAATAACATATTATTTTAATCACTTTATATACAGTGAGAACTTCAATTTATAAGCTTTCAATGAAAAATAGATTAAACAGGTATTTCATCTCATGGCACAATGGACTAGAGTAAGAGGTCCCAAGTTCAAATCCTACCTCTGGTATTTAATGTCTTTGTGACTTTGGGCAAGACATTTAACCTCCTAAAACTTCAGTTTTCTCATTTGAAAAATCAGGTTGGACTGTATGGCCTCTTAAGATCCTTCTGGCTCTCAATTTCTGATCCTATGAAGCTTTCTCCAATGATGTCACAATATTGTTTGCACTTTATAAGTATAACATTTTTAGTGGATTCCATCAAGAATATATATGGGGGTGGAGTCAAGATGGCAGAGTAGAAATAGCACTTCCACAGAGTTCTAGCCCACTCCACTTCAAAATTATGTAAAAGGGGGACTTTGACCAACCTCGGGAGCTCCAGAGCCCACAAAATGACACAGAGAAGCTAAACTCCCACTGACAACAGCCTGGCAGCCTGGCAGGGAGCAGCCGGCACAGAGCTCTGGGGGCTGAGCCCAGGACCCTGTGAGTCGGGAGTTTTAGCCCCAGGGCAGCCGGACCAGCGTCCAGCTGGAGGGACCTCAGAACACCAGCAGCTGTGGCATTTCCAGAATTATCAACACATAGATGCCTAGGACAAAGTGAGAGGTCAGTGCCCTATGGACATTGGGACTGGTTGGGAGAGCATGTCAGCTTATTCCCCTGGGGCTAGAAGCTGCTGAGGAACCAGTGCAGCTTGTGCCACATAGCCAGTTGCAGCTTCAGCTTTGGGCCTGCAAACTGTAGGGGGATCCAGCAATCAGTCTGGGGGATAATCGCTCTTGCTTTACCCTTCTTGGATCTGGATTGTGGTCTGGGGTGGAGGTCTTGGGGTGTGTGACCAGCTTGCCAGAGTGTGTGGAGGCTTCAGAGAGGCCACCCTACTAATACCTCCAGAAGTTGAGAAAACCCCAGTGTTTGGGACAGAAGCTCCCCTGGCTGGTGGCAGACTCCTACTGTGGCAACAAGCCCAAAAGTCAAGTAATTGAGTGGCAACATGCCTAGGCAAAGGAAACAAAATAAACAGAAAAATTCAACAATGGACTCCTATTTTGGGGTCAAAGAGGATCGAAGCATGGAACAGGAGGAGGACTGGGAGGTCAGAATTCCTGCACCAAAAGCCCCAAATGAAAATATGAGCTGTTACAGGCCATAGAGGACCTTAAGAAGGATTTTGAAAATCAAATAAGAGAAGTGGAGGAAAAATTGGAAAGAGAAATTAAAATGATGCAAGAAAAGTATGAAATGAGAGTCAACAGCCTGAGGAAAATAACACCTTAAAAATAGACTAACTCAAATGGCAAAAGAAGCTCAAAAAGGCAATGAAGAGAAAAATGACTTAAAAAGCCAACTTTGCCAGATGGAAAAATAATCTCAAAAGCTCAATGAGGAGAATCATTCCTTCAGAATTAGACTCGAGCAAATGGAAGCTAGTGACTTTATGAGAAATCAAGATGCTATTAAGCAGATCCAAACAAATGAAAGAATAGAAGGCAATGTGAAATATCTCAGGGGAAAGCCACTGACCTGGAAAGTAGATCCAGGAGAGATAATCTAAAAACTATTGGACTACCTGAAAACCATGAGCAAAGAAAGAATCTAGAAATTATCCTTCCAGAAATTCTCAAGGAAAACTACCCTGATGTTTTAGAACCAGAGGGCAAAATAGAGGTTGAAAGAATCCACTGATCCCCTCCTTAAAAAGATCCCTAAAAGAAAACTCCTAGGAATATTGTAGCCAGGTTTCAGAATTCCCAGATAAAAGAGAGAATATTACAAGCAGCCAGGAAAAAACAATTTCAGTATTGTGGAAACACAATCAGGATAGCACAGGATCTGGCAGCTTCTACACTGAGGGATCAAAGGGCTTGGAATATGATATTCCAGAGGTCAAAGGAGCTGGGATTAAAACCAAGAATCACCTACCTACCCAGCAAAACTGAGCATCATGTTTCAGGGGAAAATATGGTCATTCAGTGGAATAGAGGACTTTCAGGCATTCTTGAGGAAAAAACCAGAGTTGAATAAAAAAATTTGTAATTCAGACACAAGAAGCAAGAGATGCTTGAGAAAGTAAACAGGGAAAAGAAATCATAAGGAACTTATCAAAGTTGAACTATTTACATTCCTACATGGAAAAACAATAACTGTAACTGATGAAACCTTTTTCAGTATGAAAATAGCTAAAGAAGGGTATATGGGCCTATGAATACATATGTGAATGTGTGTATATATGTTTACAGGTATGCACAGGTCAAATTTGGTGGGAAGGGATTATACTTAAAGGGCGAAATTGAGGGGTGAGAGAGGAACATAACAAGAGGAGATGGGGAGAGACAGAATGGGGTATATTATCTCATGTAGAAGAGGCAAGGGGAAGTGGTTGCAGGCAAGGGGAAGAACAGGAAGGCAAAAAGGCAAAACCTTATTCTCATTGAATTTGGCTCAGGGAGAGAATGACATACATACTAAATGGGATATCTCACCCTACAGGAGAGTGGGGGGAAGTGGTATGGTGGGGGAGATGATGGAAGGGAGGGCAGGCTGGGGGGAGGGACATTGGAAGCACCCACTTTTGAAAGGGGGACAGGATCAAAGTAGGGAGTGGACCAGGTGGGGGGTGGGATGGGTGTGAGGGAAATATAAGCAGTCTTTTACAATATATCTACTATGGTCATGTTTTACATAGCTATACATGTACAGCATATACTGAGTTGCTTATCGTCCCAGCAGGAGTGGGTGGCAGGGGAGGAGGGGAATGGGTCTGGAATTGGAAGTTTTAAAATCAAATGTTTTAAAAATATATAAATACTTTGATTAATACTATTTTACATATAATTGGGAGATAAGATGTGCAGGCATTTGGGGCACGGGGATTCACCTTGCCCTACTGGAAAAGTCGAAGGCAGTATGGGAGAAGAGATGGGAGAGAGCAGATTGGATGAGGGGATATCCTGTGGGACTGCTATTCTGGGGTCGTGGGTAGGGGAAAAATGGGGAAAAATCTGGCAGAAATGAATGATTTATACCAGAAGTTAACAAAGCATTTGAAAAAATAAAATTTAAAAAAGAATATATATGAAAGGTTTTGACCTTGAGTTGGCAGGTTAGATTGACCCAGTGAATCAAGGCAACCCTTATGAATGTCTCCTCTGGGCAAGCTACAATGAGCATCAGTGAGCCTGGGAGAAACTTAAGGCTTTGTATGTTTAAGAGAGTGGCAGCCATAAGTCAAAAATTAAGGCTAATAACATATTTAGAGAAATTAAGACCAATGGAGTACCAGTCTTAATACATACTTTTGGTACAACTAAATATTTGACAAAACATAATACATAAAATAAAATACATAGGATTACAAAGGAAGCCAGTTATGTTGAAATACACTTATGAAAATATTTTTTGACAAAATCAAGTTAATGGACTGCTTGATTAGGGATCTCTGTTTTTTAGGAATGGAGGAGTTTGTGATAGTAAGTCAGGACCAGGTAGTTGCCAGTATAAATTACAAAAATGTGATTTTTAGATAGTTCTTAATCATTGTTTATTATGATTGGATGGATAGGATTCTATTCTAACAATTGTCCTATATAAAGCTATGACAAATCCCTATACTAAAAAAGGAGACACTCCAAAATCCCTTTGGGAATTTGATGAATACATTCCACTGGAGCCAGAGCATCATTACAGATTAAAATGTTGCCCATATATGCCTGCCCATGACATTGATCCAGAAAACCTAAATGATGTTTTTTTTATTTATGTATTTTTATATAGTTTGATTTTTAAATTTTGTTTTTAGTTCCAAACATTCTTCCCCACCCATTGAGAAGGTAATAAATGATACCCATTAAACATATGAAGTCATGGAAAACATATTTCAACAAAGTCATGTTGCAAAAAAAAAAAAATAGAAAGAAAGAAAAAAGTGAAAAAATATGCTTTAGACTGCATTCAGTGTCCATCATTTCTCTGTCTGGAGGAGAATAGTATTTTCATCAGGAGTCCTTTGGAATTGTCCTGGAACATTGTATTGTTCATAATTGCTAAGTCTCACAATTGATTATCATTACAATAATCTTGTTACTCTGGCAACATTCTCCTGGTTCTGCTCACTTCACTTTGTATCAGTTCATTTAGGTCTTTCCAGGTTTTTCTGAAAACATCCTGCTTATCATTTCTTATAGCACAATAGTATTTCATCACAATCATATACCACAACTTGTTCGGTCATTCCCCAATTGATGGGCATTTCCTCAATTTCCAATTCTTTGCCACCACAAAAAGAGCTATTATAAATATTTTTGTACATATAGGTCCTTTTCCTTTATCTTTGATCTCTTTGTGATACAGATCTAGTAGTGGTATTGCTAGGCACAGTTCTATAGCCCTCTGAACATAATTCCAAAATGTTCTCCAGAAGGGTTTGACCAGTTCACAGGTCTAATAACAGTGCATTAATGTCCCAATTTTTCTACATTCCCTCTAGCATTTATCATTTTCATTTTCTGTCATCTTAGCCAATATGATTAGTACTTCATAGTACTTTTAGAAAACTTATAGCTTTGTTTCCTCATTTCCTATTCTTATTCCTTCAATTTCTTTTTATCTTATTGTTATAGCTAGCATTTCTAATATAGCATTAAATAATACTGGTGATAATCCTTTGTTCACCCCTGATCTTATTGGACAGACCTCTAGTTTACCGCTATTACAGATAATGCTTGCCTTTGGGTTTAAATAGATACTACTTATCATTTTAAGAAAATCATCATTTATCTTTGTGCTTTATGGTTTTTTTTTAAATAAGAATGGGTACTATATTTTCAGTTGGTTTTGATATAATCAGTTATGCTTACAGTTGTATAAGGCTTCCTATAGAAGATGAATTTTTAGTTGGGACTTAAAGGAAGCCAGGGAAGTCAGTAGTTGGAGCAGAAGTAGAGCTTTCCAGGCATGGGGTCAGTCATAGAGAATGTTTAGAGCAGAGAAATGAAGTCTTTTGTTTGTGGAACAGCCAGGAGACGCACATTACTAAATCAAAGAGTATATGTAGGGGAATAAGGTATGAGAAGACTGAAGAGGTAGGAGGGCATTAGGTTATAAAGGATTTTGAATACTAAACATAGCATTTTGCATTTCATCATGAGGGTGATAGGGAGCCACAGGACTTTACTGAGAAGGTTGGGGTGGAGAGGGGAGGGGAAATGACATGATCAGACCTGTGCTTTAGGAGAAACACTTTAGTGGCTGAATGGAGGACGGATTGAAGTGGGGAGAAATTGAGGCAGACAGACTCACCAGGAGGCTATTTCAATAATCAAGGCATGAGATAATGGGGGCTTGCACTAGAGTGATGGCAGTGTACAGAAGAGGAAAGGAGACATATTTGAGAGGTGTTGCAAAGGTGAATTCAACAGGCCTTCACAACAAATTATATGTGGGAAATGAGAGAGTGAAGAAACTAGGATTACTCCTGGGTTGCAAGCCTGAGAGACTGGGATGGTAATGATAAGGAGGGGGAGAGGGATGAGGGGAAAAGTAAATGAGTTCTGTTTTTGACTTATTTAGTTTAGGATGTCTTTGGACATCCAGTTCAAGATGTCTCAAAGGCAGTTGGAGATGTAAGATTGAAGAACAACAGAGAGTTTGGAATAGGATAGGTAGATTTGAGAATCACCAGCACAGATATGGTCATTAAATCTATGGGAGCTGATAGAGAAGAGGACCCAGGACAGAACCCTGAGGTACAGCTGTGGTTAAGCTGCATGATCTGGAAGAACATACAGCAAAAGAGATAGAGAAGGTAGAAGAAGAACAAGGAAAGAGTAGTGTTCCAAAAATCTAGAGAGAAAACTTATGAAGGAGAGAGTAATTAACTGTGTTAATGGAGAATGAGGATTGAGAAAAGATCATTGGATTTGACAATTACGAGATCATTAGTAACTTTGGAAAGAGCAATTTCAGTGGAATGAAAAAGCTGGAAGCCAGATTGTTAGGAATTAGGAGAGTGAGAGAAGAGAAAGTGAGGCACCTATTAGAGATGGCCTTTTTAAGGAGTTTAGCTACAAAGGGTAGAAGAGATAGAGGATGATGGCAGGGAATGGAAGGATTTAGTAAGAGTTTTTTCAGGATGGAGAAGACGTGAGCAAGTTTTATAGGCAGTAGGAAATGAGCTAGGAGAGAGAGAGAGGTTGAAAATGAGTGAAAGAGTGGGGATAGCAGAGAAGTCAGTCTGTTGGAGGAGAAGAGATGGAATGGGATCACTTGAACAAGTAAAGGGATTAGCCCTGGGAAGGCCACTTCCTGTGACAGGGGACTCCTCTCAAGGAGGAGATAGTTATAGAAGACATGTGAGTGATAGGAGACAAGAAAGAAGGAAGATGAGGGAGTTCATGGTAAATTACCTCAATTTTTTCTGTCAAATATGAGGCAAGGTTATCAGCTGAGGGGCTGAGGGAACTATGGAAGATTTGAGGAAGGGTGAAAAGGTTTGGAATTGCTGCTATGGAGAGTGGGATAGTGAGTTGATAAAGGAAATGTGGAAGATTGCCTAGCAGCAGTGAGGTACCAATTGAGGTTGTGTAACATAAATTTGGAATGAACCCAGTCAGAATGGCTGAATGACTTTCTCCACTTTCATTCAGCAACACATTTGAGGGGGTGAAAGCAATGAATGAAGAAGTTAGAATCTGTTTTGCTTATGACTAATTCCTCTCTCACTCTTCCCTCTCTTTGTTTCTGGCTCCCTTCTGTTTCCCTGTTGAATTAAATGTATTTCTACACCCAAACATGTCAGATGAAAGTGAAGGTCAAATATCATCCACTCCCCAACTCCTTTCTCCATGTTTATATAGTCTTCAACGTGTATACCCTAATTATATGCATTAATTTCTCCCATACTTCCCCTCCTTTGTGGAAGGGGGCTTGAACAAAAATGCCACTTTTACTTTTTTCTCATAAGTGAAATGAAAGGACTGAAATGGAAGGGACTTCAGACATAATCTAGCTTTATACCTTTAGGCTACTATAAGTAACTCAAGTCTAATTCAACTCAAGATAGTAGTAAACAGTAGGACCTAAGGCTTTATCAAAACTTTACTTTCTGTAAGCCTGTTTATATGAGTTGTCATATTGCCCCTTTATTTGAGAAACACTGGTTATTTTACCTGTTACCTAAGTGGTTGAGACCTGAATTTAAATGGCATCACTGTGTTCTTCCCTCAAGTAAACTTTGTAAAACTATGTATGGAATTGTAATCAACTTTAGATCTTTCTAATCAAGGAATTGAAAAGCAAAGCAAAAACAAGCAAAAAGTTTTTGGGAGCCTAAATCTTCCCCTGTAGATTTCTTTCCTTCTGGGTCTCACCTTTTAAGATAAGCAAAATATAAAACCACTCCCAAGCTCTCTGTCTTATTTAACTCTCTAATAACATTAGGATTCTGAGGGAACACTTGAATCATCTCCCTCTATTAGGATGTAAAGACTTCATCCTTTTTAACTTCCAACTCCAGTGTTTAGATTTCAAAACTTTTTTAGCTCTGTTTTTTTTTATTTTTAAATTAGGGCTGCTTGGAAGTTTCATATTTCCTTAAAGGCCCATTTTATCCCCTATGGGATTACACTCAGTTGGTGTTAAGCTTCTATCTTTTGCCTTTTGGAATATTGTATTCTAAACTCTCTACTCCTTCATAGCTATAGCTGTTAAATAATTTGTGATTTTGATGGAGGTTCCTTAGTTCTTGAATTCTGGTTTCCCAAATACTTGAAGCATTCTTTCTTTGACCTGAAGCCTTTGGATTTTGGCTGTGATATTTCTGGGAATTTTCATTTTGGCATTTCTTTCTGATGGTGACTGGTGGATTCTTTCAGTTTTTACTTTGCCTTATGGTTCTAAGAGTTCTGGACAGTTTTCTTTCATTATTTCTTGAAATATGGTATCTGTGCTTTTTTTTTGGGTTGTGGCTTTTTTAATTATCTCCCTTTGATTTTTTCCCTAAGTTGGTTGTGATAAGAAATAACTTGCATTTCCTTCTTTGATTTTTCAGTCTTTTGACTTTAATATTTCTTGTTGCCTCGTGGCTTTTATTGGTTGTATTCCAATTTTCAAGGAGAATTTTTCTTGGGTAAATTTTTCTACCTAAGGTTTTTTTCTATTTATGCTAAGCCATTAATTTTCTTTCCAAGGATTTATTCTATAGCTGTCATTTCTAATAATTTTTATTCAAATGCTTTCATTTTATTACAAAATCTTTTTTAAAAGTCATTTCATTTTTTCCAGGAATTTAGTTGAACTTGTGCCCAAACTTTTTTTTCTTTGAGACTTTTCTTGTAGATGTTTTGGACTCATTGTCTTCTTCTGGGTTTGTGCCTTGGGCATCACTATTACCACAATAGTTCTTTATGGTGAGAATTTTTTGTTTATCCAGTGTTCCAGCCTTACTTCCTGAATTATTACTTTTTATTAGGGCCAGGCTCTGAGTCAAACTAGAGAAAATGTCTGGACCTTTCTTGGTCCTATTTTTGTATTCTCTGGGGTTCTCCTGCTGCTTTCTCTGTTAATGTATATGACATCTTCATGTCCATCCTCTGTCCCCATTGCCTACAGACTTGTATCTCTCTACACTGACCTGAACTAGAACAATTACTCACTGTTACTTTTTTCATCAGATGTCCTAATATTGACTTGGTTTGCTGCTCTTTCTGGATTTTTTTGGAGTTCTTGTGAGGGAGGACTGGTTGGTACTATATCCTCCTTCTCCACCATCTTTGCTTATTTCCAGCCTGTGGGATTTAAAAATGATTGCTCCTTTCTTTTCTATGAATTGAGATCTAATATTTCTCTGTGTCACTATTTTCCTCTCAAAAGTTAGCTATCTTATAACCAACTGGTCCTGGGTGAGAAATTTATTGGATGATTTTCAACATGAGATAAGGAGAGGAAGAAGAAAGGAAGGCTGAGACTCTCTTCCTCCTAAATTGTATGGTTGGCAAGAGAGTGCCTTGAATCTGAGGAGAGGCTCTGAGATTCTTCTGAAAAAAAAAATGACAGCTGCTACATGATTCCTCAAACAGGACTAACAATGATGTTAGCCCTAACACATAGATGAAGGGTCTTTGTGGTTCCTATCAAGAACTCTCCAGTCTGATGATGATGATGGTGATGGTGATGGTGATGATGATGATGATGATGATGATGATGATGATTACTGACATTTGCAAAATATGTTAAGTTCATTATGTCATTTGAGCCTCATAATAACCCGGTGAGGCAGGTACTACAGGCATTAATATTCCCATTTTACAGATGAACAGAATGATTCTCACGGAAATAAAATATCCATGGTCATACAGCTAATATCAGAAGCAGGGTTTCAATCCAGGTCTTACTGACTCCTAATTCCACCATCCTATTCACTACATCTTGTTGACTTTTCTAGATGGAGTTACTTTGCCTTCCAAAAGAAAAAATCCACTTTCAGCCTTAACTAAAGGGCCACAGATCACAAAATATTGAGGGACACTTTTTCACTTGTTATTAAGATACAGAACCCCATGGCATGGAGGAAGGAGTAGATTTGGAGTCAGATCTTCAGCATTCAGATTCAAATTCTGAGTCTGGCACTCAGGAGTTTTTTTCATCTTATCTTTCCAGCCTCAGTTTCCTGTTCTGTAAAATGAGAGAGGTAGGACTATATTAACTCTAAGGTTCCTGCCAGCTCTAAATCCTATGAATGTAAGTAAAAGATGTGGTCAAAGAGAAGGAACCAAGACTCTGTGACTAAAAACAGAATCTCTCCTTCCTTTTTTTCTGCTTTGGTTATTAGTACCTGCTTTACTCCTCCTATTGCCAACTCTTAAGTTGAGAGAGAAACTGATTTGATGTTCTCTCACCCTTACCCTTACATCAGAGATCTTCCCTTTCCAGTGAATAATATGTGATGCTACCTAGTGCCTTCTCTTAGGGAGAAGTGCCAGCTGGGGGAGGGGCAATGAGACAAAGAGTTAGAACAGCAGATTTATGGCTGGAATACTCAGTTTTCCTTGCCAGACAAAACACTGGGTAAAGAGAAGTAAAACCTGTTAGGCCTTTGTGGCAGAAGTAAACTTACAGCTATTTTCTTGTGTTGGAGTTCTATCTTATATCTATCCCACTCTCCCTTGTATCAGTTTGCATGTTAACATGTCATACCTTGTGAGGAGAATGTATGCCCCTTAAGGGCAGGGAGCATGTTTCTTTATTTTTCTTGTTATCTTCACTCTGGGCACAGTACTTGACTCATAGATACTTGGTAAAGGTTGGTTGGGAGCTTGTGTACTCAGAGAAGAGGTTATTCCTCAGCTTCTGTCTTCCTGGACACTATGCTAAGATCAATGGGTCATAGGGCCAAAGATAGAAAGGTATGTCAGAAGCCATCTAGTTCAATGCCCTCACTCTGCAGATGAAGATACTGAGACCCAAACAGTCGTGTGTGCTGATACTACAAATCCAGTTACCATCCAGTAAGTGGAAAAAAACCTGTACTTGTTGAGTCATGATGAGAATGTACTTTCTTTTCCTCCCCAGGGTCACTTTCACTCCTGATCCCTTCCAGGTCACTCCCTAGGTCCACTTATCTCTTCTCTCAGTCCCTCAGACACTTGGTTTACAAGTAATATCAATGAGATGATATATGTAAAGTGCTGTGCTAAGTATTAAGCATCATATAAATGCTATTGTTTTTCATTGTTGTTGATGGTAGTAGTAGTAGTAGTAGTAGTAGTAGTAGTAGTAGTAGTAGTAGTAGTAGTAGTAGTAGTAATAGTAATAGTAGTAGTAGTAATAGTAATAGTAGTAATAGTCATAGTCGTCATCGTAGTAGTAGTAAGTGATGCATCTTGGTGGCTCTCCTGAGATCTGTTCTCATATATCCAACTGACTTTTGGGCATCTGAAAATTGATTCTCCTAGGTATACTATCACAACCTTGACAAATTCATTATCTTTCTCCCCAGATGCTTCCCATCTTTCCAACTTTCCTATTGTACAGGGCAACATCATTTCTGTATCCATCCAGTCCTGAACTTTGGTGGCATTTTTGACTCCTCACTAGGACCCCCACCCCAAATATCCAGTCTGTTGTCAAATCTGATTGTTTCTAGCCTTTTTTTGCTTTTTGGAAGGCAACTGGGGTTAAGCAATTTGCCCAGGGTCACACAGCTAGTTTTTGTGTTAAGTGTCTGAGGTCGGATTTGAAGTCAGGACCTCCTAACTCTAGGGCCAGTGCTCTATTCAGTGCAACACCTAGCCACCCCTGTTTCTAGCCTTTTAAACATCTTTCCACTCATAAGTTCACCTCTTTAGCTTAGGCCCTCATAACCTTTCACCCAGACAGTTTCAGTAGCCTTTTGGTTGGTCTCCTTGCCTCAAGTCTCTCACCATTTCAATCTATCCTTTACTCAACTACCAAAGTGATTTCCTAAAAGTTTAATCTGACCATGTCATACATGCTGTCAGTGAGCCACAGTGTTTCCTTATGATCTCAGGAAGAAAATATAACCTCTGTTGGCCGTTTAAAGCTCTTTATAAGCTTCCACCTTCCTACCTTTCTAACCTTCTCACACTTTACTCCCTTCTATGTATGGTACAGTTCAATACAATACATTGGCCTCCCTGCTGGGGACTGGTTTTGGTCATCTTTTTCTGTCCTCAGCTCCTGCTACATAGTAACCACTTAATAAGTGCTTGTTGACTAAGACTGTCTGATTGGTTTTTGTTTGTTTGTTTGCTTGTTTGCTTTTTCTGTTTCTGTTCCTTCATACCAATAAAAAAGAAAGTACAAGGGTGATGGAGACATAAGGATCTTATATGAGCTCTAATTATGTACTGGTGGTTTTTTTCCCTTGCCCTTCCCAACACATTATTTTTCTACTTTGCCTTGATAGCTACATTCTCTTAAAGCAAGAAAGCTAGAGAAAACATGTCTAGAATCACCCTTCAAAATATGATTATATATGTTAGTATTTTCTTCTTGTACTAACTAGTGGCTCACCCTACAAGTTCTTATTCTCCACTGTTATTAAGCACCTACAATTAGCCAGTATTGTGCTTTTTTGGTTGTTGTTGGGTTTTGTTTTGTTTTGTTTTTTTTGCTTTTGGAGGGGGAAGGCAGGGCAATTGGGGTTAAGTGACTTGCCCAAGGTCACACAGCTAGTTTTGTGTTAAGTGTCTTAGGTCAGATTTGAACTCAGGTCCTCCTGACTCCAGAGCCAGTGCTCTATTCACTTAGCCACCTAGCTGCCCCAAATATTGTGCTTTTTAAACAGATATGCTCTGTTCCTTAAAAGCCTGTATGCAGAACTGAGGAACATTAGCCCAAAAGAGCATGAACTCCTAGGAAGAGGAGACCTGAGCCCCTAGTTCAGGCTCCACCACTGTATGTAGGCTCAAGGAAATCTCTTAACCTCCCTGGTCCTCAGTTTCCTTATCTGTAAAAAAAAGAGGGGGTTGATCTAGATGTCCTCTTAGGTCCTTTTCATCACTATGTCTATAATCCTGTCATCTCTAAAAAAAAAACAAAAAACAAAAAAAGAACCACAAAAAAACAAAAAAACCTAACCTCTAGGGGAAGCTAGGTGGCACAGTGAGTAGAGCGTCAGCTCTGGAGTCAGAAGGACCTGAGTTCAGATCCGGCCTCAGTCATTTACTGCATACACAAACAAACAAACAAAAAAAACCTAGCCGTGTGACCTTGGGCAAGTTACTTAACCCCAATTGCCCTCCAAAAAGCAAAAAAAAAAAAAAAAAACCCTAACCTCTGTACTTCAGTTAAAAAAAAAAAGGAGTAGTACTTGTATGACTGAGCAAGTTAAATAAGAGTGAAAGTACTTTAAAGTAATGACCAGGATGAGGGAAATCATAACCATGCCACAAGAGAGAGAAATTGGCAGAATTGGGAATATTTAGACTGTAGAAGACAAAACTTTTAGGGAGGACAAAAGAATTATCTTCAAGTATTTGACATGTGATGTAGAAAACCGGCCAGATTTGTTCTAGGTGGCATGGGGGCCTGGGCTTGGCATTAATCAAAAAATCGTTTATAAGTGCCTGCTATATGCCAGCTACTGTGTGAAGCAATGGAAGATCTGAGTTCAAATTCTGCCTCAGATACATACTATCTTTGTGACCCTGGACAAGTCATTGAGCCTTCGGGTGCCTCAGTTTGCTCAACTGTAAAATGGGAATAATAATTATATTTACCTGAACCATGAGGGTCAGATGATACGATATTTGTAAACCACCTAGAACATAGTGGGTAGTTAATAAATACATGTTTCCTTCCTTTCTTTTTGCTTTAGAGGACTGAGCTAGGAGCAGTGGGAAGTTAGAAAGCAACAGATGTCTGCTCTGTGTGAGGAGAAACCTAACAATTCCAGCTCTCCAAAATCGAAGGCTGCTTCAGGAATTAGTATGTATCCTGTCACTGTATGTATTCTGTCTTTGGGTGTAGGCTGGCTGATCACCCTAATGGGATGTGTACCAGATCAGGTACAGATTGGACTCCATAGCCTGCAATGTGCCTTTGAAATATTCGCTAGTATGATTATATGGAATCTTTCATTATTTTCAAACTTTATTGGTATCTGTCAGTGCATAAAAATATTAAGTCCAAGGGATGGCTATAGCAGCACAATGGGTTGACATTGGCCCTGAAGGCAGGAGATGGGCCTCATTCTTCAGTTTTTAGCAGTATGGTGCAGAGGATTTAGAGGCAAAGGGCTTGGGTTGGAAGTCCCTGTCCAACTTAGCTCCTCTGGGCTTCCTTGTTCCAATCTCCTGCCCGTATCTGATATTCCAGGGTTCTATTCTACTTTGACCTGCCTCTTTTTTGAAGTAAGAGATTGGTGATTCTTAGAGTGATTTCTCCCTTTGCGTATTGCCTAGTGGGAAGAAGGAAAGAAAGCTATTTGAACCTAGGAGGGAGGATGCAGTAGTACTGTGAAAAAAACAGAACGAAAGACAGCTGAATAAAGGCTAAAGCAGGTCCGGTGGATGTAAGTCTGGAGTCCATTTTACCGCGGAAGGGAGCAAGTGTGAGAGCTTTTGCCTAAGGCACCTGGTAACTTATGGGTGGCACCCGCACCCCAAACGTAGGGCTTCCATTTCCCACTCCACTACTTTCCAGGCATCAGAGGAAGTACTGCTTGCCAGTTCTTGGGCTAAGCGCTGGGCATCCTTAAGCATGGGGGCAAGAGAGTCATTCCACCAGCTCCTTATTATCCCCAGAATGAAATAAACTTCTGGGTTGGGCCTTTCTCATCAATCTACCTCAATCTTCCTTTCCAGCCTTATTGCACATGTTCCCTTCATGCCAGCTGCTTTCTCGTTTTTCGTCCCCCACACAGCTTCATTTCCTGTCTGCCTCTCCCCTGGCCGTCCCTCTTGTTCACAAGGTGCCCTGTCCTCCTCTCAGCCCCCTGGAACCCCGAATTGTCTTCAAATGTCAGCTCTAGAGTCATTTTCTATAGGAAGCCTCGAGTCATCTCTTCCCCACTCCCCGATTACTTTGCGTTTGTTTGTACGGCTCTTCCTTCGTTAAACTGAAATCCGTTCTTACTCGTGTGTTTGTATTTCCAACAAGGTCTGAACAGCCAGGCACACAGGTGCTAAAGAAATGCTCGTGGATCGATCCCCGAGTGCACTGAACAGCGCGTGCGGGCTGCCGAGCCGTCCTCGAACTTTGTGCGGGTCCCTGGGGGCTGGTGCGTGACTTGTGCTCCCTCAGTCCCCCCTTTCCCCAGGAACAAGTCCGCAGGCTTTTGGAAGTCAGCCCCTTGTCTTCTCTGCAGCGCGGAGAATTGGCATCGCTGCCGCTGTCAGTGACAGTTCAAGTCCCCTTCCCCTGTTCTTCCCGTCAGAATAGCCCTGGCCCTGGGGGGCCGGGGAACGATTTGTTGGGGGCTGAGAGCCAGGTGACTAAGAGCGGGGGTTCAGCAGCCCCTGTGCCCTACACTCCATCCTACCTCTTCCTCCTCCCCGCAACAGCTGATTTTGACAGAGGTGGAGCCAGAGGCCCTGCTAGGACCGGGTTGGGGGCCCCTGGGCAGATCTAGGAGATGGTAATGTGTGGGCTCCATATCTCAGCTTCTGGCTGAACAGGCTCCACCCCCACCCCCCGCGCCGCGCGTGTGTGTGTGTCTGTGTGTGTGTGTGTCTGTGTGTGTGTGTGTGCGTGTGTGTGCGCGCGCGCGCGCGCGTGTGTCTGCGTGAGTGTGTGTATGTGATGCCGCCGGTGCTGCTGCCGCTCCTGCCTCTTTCTCGCAGGCAGTCAGCCGGCCGGCTGATCTTGCAGCTGAGGCGGCAAGAGCCGCAGCGGCAGCAGTAGCAGCGGCAGCGGCAGCACCAGCAGCAGCCGGAGCTGGACGCAGCATTGTGGCGCCAGGAGTGAGAGCTCGAACCAGGCAGCCAGAGAGGGCAAGAGCCGGAGCGGAGCCCGAGCCGAGCGGCGCGGGGCGGCTCGCGTCGGGCGCCTCGCGCCACCTCGCCCTCAGCCTCGCGCCACTGGCCGTTGCCAACGGGCCACTGGCCACTGCGCTCCAGTTCGCTCCCGAGGCTGGCCGAGGGAGCAGCCTGGCAGGCGATCGGACCCTTTTACGGACTGCGGGCAGCACGCCGGCCAGGCGAGTCACCTTAGGCAATTACTGCCACTCGCCTAGGCTGGCCGCTCACTTGGAGCCGGGGCAAGGAGCCGGCTGCCGAGCCTGGGGCAGCCGCCAGCAGTTCTGGAGAGGCTCCCCAGCCCACCGCTATGGATCTATTCGACTTTTTTAGGGACTGGGACTTGGAACAGCAGTGGTAGGTTCCGGTTTTTGTTATTTGGGGTTTTTGTTTTCCCCCCTTCGTTTTGCCAGTCTTTTTGCCTAATCCTTTCCCTCTTTTCGGGGCTTCTTTGTTAAGGGGGTGAGGAGATGGGGGTTGAGTGAGGGGGAAGCCCCCAAGTGTTTCCTACTTGCTTTAAGCCACCTTAGATTGGGGGAGAATAGGAAGAGGGGGGTTACGGGGGAAGATTGCGTGGTTTTTTTCAAGTTATGACAGTTGTATTAGAAAATGCAGTTTTATGATGCTTATGGGGTGTTGAGCCATCTCTCTTTCCCCCCCCTTTTTCGGGTTTTGTTCCTCACCGGTTCTGCGTGCCTTCAGCTGGCAGAGACACCTAGTGCTTCCTTCAATAGATGGCTTAACTTTAGGGGTGCTTATGTATCTTGGTAGGTTTCTTTTTAAAGGGATTTAAAAGAGGTAAGCATGTACCTCCCTTCCTGCTCCCCCTCCTCTCATCCATGAGCAAGCAGCCCTGGACAGTCAGACAACCAGAGACAGACAGACAGACAGACAGACACACACACACACACACACACACACACACACACACACACACACACCCTCCTTTCCACTTCGCTTACCATAAGTTCCCATTACTATTGTAGTAAATGAAGTGACTTCTTGTACAAACTATATTTGCTAATTTGGAGCCTTATATTGTACTGATTAAGGGACAAATGTAATTTAATTAGCCCCGGAGTGGAGTAGTACAATATAAGTATACAAATAATTACTGATTTGAGACTGTCCTCTCTTCCCCCTCCCCCCAACCTCCTCGGGTTTTTGCATTATGCAGATAGCTCAGAGGGGAAGGTTTGTGCATATTCTGGAAAATATTGTATACCCTTTGCCTAAGGGTTGGACAGAGGTCAGGAGGGAGCAGGGAAATTGATACATATGGGCACATCAACTTCATTTATCTATTTAATCTATCTATCTATTTATTTATTTGTACTTCCTGTCTAGGAGAAATGTTAACATTTTTTTTCTTTGCCCCAGCAATTTAAGCTATCATGTTAGTTATATTTTTCATTCTAGTAAATTAGACATTTTGGCTAGTTTAGAATTCCAAGATTGGTTACTGGCTTTTCACTTGAATTGGAATCAGCTAATGACCCAGCCTGAAATGAGGGTAAAAGATCTTTTTAATTTAAAAATGCTGTCATATCTTGGCCCTAGAGGCTGTGTGTTTATACAGTTTTTTATAATGTTTTTCCTCAATTTTTGGAGAAAAGGTCACACACTTAGTAGTTATATTTTTACTGATCCACATTGCTTCAGTTGAAAATCTAAGATAACCAGAATTTAAATACCTGTCATCTTTTATTTTCCAACACTGCCATGTAAATCCTTGAAAACACCAATTACACAGTATCAATATTCATCTGGAAGGCATTTTTGATGTCATGCAGGGTTTTATCAGCTGCACATAAAACATTAGACTACAATGTTTAATAGTCATGCTGTTGTTATTTAACAGTAATAATCACAATAAAATCACTCCTCAATTAAATATTATGCTTCTGTACAGTATCTGTACTCAGCTGCACTAATTCATTTTTCAGGCAGCTGATAAGTACTGTCTTGCTATTTGCATACAATTTGCCTAATATGTGGTGTCGGTAACATCATCAATTTAATAGACACTGTTACAACTGAAGATGTGGGTGTAGTTCAGAAATGTTAAACAGCCAGCACGTAATGGGATTTTTTTTTAGGATGTCTAACACAGTATTTGAATTTTCCTTTTATCTCAGACTCTCTCAAATCTACTTTATCCAAAAGGGAAATTCACATTGCTCTGATTTATTTTAGGCAATGGATGAAAATTCTTGTTCTCTTGTTTGGAGGTTCTCTTGAGGAAATGCAACACCCTTGTTTCTGAGGAGTTCCAACTAATCCTTGTTTTAGGCCCATATGGCGTAAGAGGCATATATGCCTCTAGCCCCTCCTTGTGTGTGACTTGCCCAGTCACTTAGTGTAGTATGTATATGTAGATGAGCATGTATTTTGCCTACACTCATTGTGTGGAACATACACTCTCTTGCCTCTGTGCTGTTTACTTTTTTTTTTTGGCTCTATTCACTAGTATGCTGCCTTTTCTCTTCATAAACATCTGGTGTGCAGTTGTGTAAGACACCCCCACCAAGAAAATAAGCACAGATATGACCCTGGTAAATGCAATGAAAGCTTGCTATTCAGGTGACTGGGAATATGTGTGATTGGTGTTAGAGGGCCAGAAAAGAAATTCTGACCCTGAAAAACAGCCCTGACATCAAATCATATCCAAAGTCTCTAGACAGCCCAGAATTTACCTGTTATGTTTATTCCCACTCAGTGGCAGCTAACTGCATTTGTGACCCTTGCCCATGGTACATCAACATTAGAAAGCTTATTTTCCTCTGCGTGTGTTCTTTTGCTTCACTGGTAGAACTTGCCACTCTTGGTAACTGCCATGAAAGGCCTACACCTTTATTTCATGAGCTTGTGCTTTTTTTTAGCTGTACACAAAAAGTATATGTCATGTATGTTCAGAGTTCTGTGTATAAATAAATATGGGAAATGGGGTGAAAATGACACCTAGCCCCCCCCCCCCAAATCCCCTCTCCCATTGTGCTTTAGAATTCTCATTGTGGGCTTTTACAAACTGCAGAAATCCTTTCATGTATCTAACTAGCCCTGGGCTGGATTAAAGGGCCAAGCCCCAAGTTCTGTTAAGATTTCTTTATGAATAAGTAACATTTACCTGAGTTAGATTGTTTTAATACAAACTGCTCTGTGAAGGGAATGAGAAAAGAGAATGAAAACCTCCAGTGCCTGAGACCCATGATCTTTGAAAAAAATATAGCTGATTTTTTTTTCCTTTTAAATCATTCTGTAGTCTTGTCAGTGGTCACCAAGGTAATGGCATTTTGAAGTACCCAGCCCCTGTGGCTGGATTTGGACCTCTCTCTGGGAAGTGGTGATACCTTTAATCACCTACTAGAGGAAAAAGGCTCAGAAAAGCAACTCAGATATCAAGCCATTCAGGGCCATGGGTGGTAAAGAACTGCCCTGCTATTTTGTCCCAGCTTGAGGTTTTTCTTGGGGGGTGGGGGTGGAGTAGCAGGAGCAGGGAATGATTCTCCTTTATTTTTTGAAATGGCAACATTAAAGGGTCCATTTTGGAAAAAAAATGTTAGCCCATCCTTACTGGACAAACCTAACTCTTCTAAAAGAAAACCTCTAGGCTTAGTGCAAATTGTAGCTGAGTGATCTTGTCAGTAGAAGCCTTCTCTCTTGCAGAGACCCGATATCAATTGTTTTTACTTTTTATATGATGTCTCCCAAGTAGCCTAATTAGAGTCAAGCCAGTAAACTGGTACTTGGATTGGAAGAGCCTTAAACTCACTACCCTGTTATATAAATAGAAAGTTCAAAGGTTTGTGTGTGGTTGTCAAAGCTGAGAAGAGGCCATGTGCTGGCCAGTTTTCTCTTCGGTCTGCCCGCCAGAGAGCAGCGCACCCCTTCACCATGTTTCTGGAGCCTAGAGCCAGTGACCCTTCTCTCCACACAAAGGTGGACTATTCCAGCTTCAGCCTGTGCTTTCCCCGAACACTGCAGCAGCACTCGAGCTCCTTCTGACTGCCTTCTTTGCGCAGAGGTCTTCAGAGGCCTTGTTAACTACAATTCTTCTTAATATTAGAACAAGGCTGTTTAGGAGAGAAAGGTGTGTGAGATGAAAAAATGATATCCCTTGCAAACCTGGATATTTTCTGGTGCTTAGGCAGGGAAAGAGAGGGAGGGAAAGAAAGAGAGAGTGAGAGAGAGAAACAGAGACAGAGACAGCTGGTACTAATATCCTTAGCTTTGGATAATTTCTCTCCCCAACCCACGCACCTTTCTTGTCTGTATATATTTGTCATCCATTCAAAGGAAGAATAATTATATTTAATTTACTATACATTCTCAAGTGTTTGCCAATTGTGTTAGCCATTAAAAAAAAGCATTTGTTAGAGTTTGGGGTAGATGGGTAGGAGGGATGAACCAGTGTCTGATCAGGTAGTAGAGAAGGTCCCCTGTTCCCCCTAGGGGAAAAAAAGCAGTCAGTGTCTGTAGATTTTGAAAGCACATCCATTGGACAGGGAAGAAAAGGATCCCTGTGAGAAATCAGTTTAATGATGCACAAATTGTTTTTTTAATGATGTCAAGCCTTTAACAACTTAAAAATATACAAATCAAGTTGGAAAATGACTATCTCAGTAATAAATCAATCATTGCACAGATAATACCCACAACATTTAAGCATTTTGTGGATGGAAGAAAATCCTAGTGCTTTGAAACATGCTGCTTTTTGTGGACTCAGAACGGCTTTAATGGAATGAATCCTTGTTTCATGTCCTTTATTCACCATGATTTCTTTCCATGTGAAATTTAAAGATATCTACAATAATTTGAATTGTTCACATTTGTCTAAAAATCTCAACAACTAAAAAATGGTCCCCTCTAGAACAATAGAGGGGCCCTGGCCTTTGTGTCCTTCAGATCTCGGGAGACCATGCCCTTGATTAACAGACTTAGCTTGTGTCTCCAGGATGCCAGACCACCCAGTCAGGTCATTGGATTCAGTGACCAAAGTCAGTCAGGCTGCTTGATTAGTGGCATGAAGACAAAGCAGTGGGGTGCATTGAATAACTTTTTTTTAACTTTTCAACTTGTTGTTTTGGTGTTGTGGAGACCAGCTAAAAAGGTTTAAAATATCTGTCTATTGATAGCTGAAATCCAGTGTATTGCAGACAGCATCACTCCTCCTTGCTCTGTACAGCCTGGAGAGATCTGCCCTTTTAAGTACAATCTCTTGGGGGTGGGAAAAGGAAGAAATCAGACTCAAAGCAAGTTAGCAGACTGCTTCAGGAAGCCTGGGAAAGTAGGAAGAGGAGTGGTCCTAGTTCTTTTGCTGACTGGTTGGATGACCACAGATCAGCCATTTGCCCTCTCTGGGCTCCAGTTTTCCTCACCTGTAAAATGAAGGAGTTAGACAATATCCCCCAACTGCCTTCCAGTCCTCTGTCTTAATTTCTCTCTACTTCTATGATTGTTACCAGAAGAACTGGCAGAAATAAGAAAATTGCAAATAATACCACCTCTAATATTGGGACCTTTTGGGGACTCACAAAATGAATTTCCAGTTTCATTTTATGCTCTTAATAAATTATGCCTAAGGAACTGGTTGCTTATTTCCCCATGTGGGCTGGAACATGTAATTTTTATGCAAGCAGCTCCCACTGAAATATTATAGAACTGTTGTGTGCATAGGTAAACATATAATTGTGTATTACAGGGGATTTGACAGACCAAAATGTATTTTAAAATAATATACTGGTTATACCATGCTATAGACTCACAACACTTTTATATTTTAAGAGTCTTTTGATGGGAGTTGATGAATGAAAAAGCATGAGTTGAAACCTGAAGTCTTGGAAACTATTCTTCCAAATATAGATTCCCAAATTTTGAAAATATTTTCTTTATTTAAATAAGAATATGACCAGTGAGTAATTTTGTGAGTCAAGCTGAAGCAGTTGGGGTTTTATAGGGGAATGTTTTACTGATTTTTAAAGCCACAATACTGACCCCTAGGGAACAGTATCTTGTATAACGCTCAGTCCCCTTGCTCAGTGTTCGAGAAATATGCCAGTGTACTGATAATAAAGCTCTCCTCAGTTCATGCCTATGGAGAATCAACATGGCACAGTGGAGAGAGTACTGGATTTGTCCTGAAAACCTGGGTTCACACCCATCCTCTGACATTTCATAGCTTTGTGAGATTTTACCTCTCTTGAGCTCCATAGATGAAATCATCCATTGAAAGTTGAATGGGTCTGAAAGATCATGTATTCCAACCCCCTCATCTTAAAGATGAGGGAACAGAGACCCCACAGTGTTTAATTCACTTTTCCAAAATCATACAGCTAGGAAGCGGTAGACTGGAGCCCAGGACCTCTGAACCCTAAATTCATGGCATTTTCCTACTCTAGCAAATCTCTAAAATGGAAATAATAATGCCTCCCAGGATCATTGTGAGGCCCAAAGGCCATCATGCATATAAAGCACTTTGTGAACCCTAACATACTATGTAAATGATCACCTGTTATTATCATCCCAGGTAAACCCATGTGTCATATAAATATAAGTGCCTAATAACCCCTGCCCTCCATGCTGCTCCTCTACAGGTTGGATAATGTACTCATTGTTTGAGTACTCATTCTCCAATTGGGCCAAGAGGCCAACTTGACCTCTTTCCCAGAAAAGAATGCTGGCATAAGAGGGCAATTAAAAGGGGGAAAAAATCAGGGGCTCCAAAGAGGGAGAGCTACTGTTTGAATCCTATTTCTGGGAACTTTAAAGGATATATAGAAAAGAAAGAGGGAAGGAGAAAAAACTTTTCCCATAATAATAGTTCACATTTACATGGTGCCTTAAAGTTAACAAAGCTCTTTATGTGTGGTATTTCTTTTGATCCTCTCGGCTTCCCCTTGCTATTAGGTGCTGTTATTATCTTCTTTTGGGAGATGAAAGTGAGGCTCCAGTGTAGTACCTTGTCCAGGCTCCATGGTTAGTGCCTGAGGTAGGATTCAAATCCATACCTTCCTGATCCCCAATCCAGGGCTCTGTTTGCTCTGCCAGGACACCTGGGTAAGAATGAGTTGTCTGTATTTGTAAACTTAGTAAGTCAATAGGCTAGAAGGCAGAAATGGAGTAAGGCTGTTCCAAAGGCAGAAGGTCAGCCCATTTTCCTATCTTTTGCTTGCTTTGAGTTTTCAGCCATCCCCCTTTGCATTTCGTCATAGAAGGTTGTTTGTATTTTGTTTTGTTTTTTTGACTTAACTATAGCAGATCCACATCATAAAATATCTTACCGTTAAACTGGGGTCCAATTCTAGGTTGCTCTTCTGTCAAAATTTTGTGCTTTCACTTGAATGGAATTTTATCTGCATGTTCAAAGCCTGTTGAAGTTTACATGGTAGAGAGGGTAGGAGATGCTCAGAAATGTTGAATTTACTTTAAAATAAATCTCATCTGTGACCTTAGCTGTGGACATCTCCCGACCTCCTGAGCTGAGAAAAATGATCTGGGAGTTTCAGTTGAAGGATGAGCTCTAAGCTGAGTTGACAATAGCCCTTCCTATGAAATCTGATTTTGATTAGGGGTAGCCCAGTATATGGAATGATATCTCTTAGAGATAGTGCATGTGTTTTACTTCATATGAAAACCTCAAACAACTAATGATTTAAAATAAACTCTGGTTTGAATTTTCAGTAGTCCCTGTGCAGTGGGAGAAATGCATGATGGTGACCATTTTGTAAAGTTTCTGCTATAAGCAAAAGGAAGCAACCTCCAACATGCAACTTCCATGTTATGTAGAATAGTTTGCTTTTTGTTTTCAAAATAATAGTCCTCTGTGTTCCATCTAGTTGAACTCAACAGTTTTCTCTTGAGTGTCCACTGCATTCATTTGAAAAAGCTGGAGATTCTGAGGGAGTTGCCCTCTGCAGTGAAAAACAGATATTTCCTAAGTCATGTATTTGGAGTCAGATTTTATATTTTCCAGGCAAAATATCTCCTGGCAATAGCAATGAGGTAGATTATTTTTATGTCAATAGAAATAAAATCAGGAAAAATACTTTTTAACTCACCATGAATTGATGCTGAAATTATAGTTTCTACCTTAACAATTACTGGGAGAAGAGTGGTTTTGTGGATGTGTTATATAGTCTCCAGCTGACTGGTTTTTTTTTTTTTTACCAAGTTTGATCAAAATAGCCAGTTGATCTGGGGAAATTCTGTTAGTTGATCAGGTATTTTGTTTTCATGATATCAGATGGAAAATTTGGCTCTTTTTCACTGATTAAATGGAATATTTTTCATGCTGTGTAGATTCAGATATTGTGACTAAATTGAATGACTTATAGGACAGTAGAGGGCTAGAGGGAGAGGACCTGTGAGATCTTTTGGGCCAGCTCCTTCAGTCTACAGCAATCCTGCACAACATATGGCTGCAGGCTGCTTGTGGGCCAAGGGCCATTTGCAGCCCACCAAAGGATTTTGAGTGGCCTGTGAAAAACGTAGAGAATGTAAGAGAAAGTAAAGATGTAACAAGTGCTTTGGCCATGCCTGGCTTAACCCTCCTTCCACTAATCACTATCGTGTCTATCTTGTAACTTGGTGAGTGGGTTGCCACTGTGCAATCTCTCCTGTTTGTCATGTGAGCCATGCCAACCAAGCATCATCAGTCTGTCTTTAGTCTAAGAGAAAGGGAAAATTTTATCTTTTTGCTGTGTTTTCAGTCATTACTGGTGCTGAACAGGAACAAAGTGAGTGTAGCAAAGTAATTTTTTTAAACATTAATGTGATGTCATGATAAATAAAAATCTTAAGTAATAAGCGTAATTAATTTATATTAATTGAAATTTCACTTTTTATAAAATATGATTTATTTGCAAAATAGTTTAATCATTAATTATACCTTTACTTGGAAAGTAAACCACTAAAAACCTATCTGCATCCCGAAGAAGTTTAGCCTCTTTTAATTTGGCCCATACCTACTGCCAAGTTGTACAGGTCTGGTTTACAGTTAAGGGGGGCCAGGACCAGAGAATGTAAGTGATCCCAGTGTTACACAGGTAGCAAGTGACAAGAGTTAGGATTTGAACTCAGGTTCTCAGACTTCAAATCTTGTTCTTTCCTGTAGCACTACACTGCCCTAGGCACTGAAGAATCAGTGGAACATACTTCACTGATAATCAGCTCATCCATTAACAAGTCTTTTATTGAACCCTGTAGCAGGGTGCATGGTGTGATTTTTTTTTATTGTATCACATAAACATTGATTCAATTAGACACTCAGGGAAAATTTTAGAACTTTAAGGTACCTTAGAGATCATCAGCTTAGCCCCTTCACTTTCCAGTCAGGATTTCGGCCTCTCAGTTCAGCATTCTTTCTACTTTGTCAAGTGTTTATTAAAATCTCTGCTATATTCACAGCATGAGGAGGAATACAAAAGAGGTAGGAGAAATGTACCCAGACCTCAAGAAGCTTATAGTCTAGTTTGGGAGATTGAAATAGTACAGGACAAGTTAGGAATGAAGATAAAGGCAATAAGAAGTCAGAGAAGTCTGAGATGGGCACAGGCTGCCACTGTGGAAGAAAATACGGGCAATTTTAGGGAAACAATTTTGAGCACAATTCATATAATACAAAGTAAAGTGAAAAGTTGGCAATTAGGCCTGTCTAGAGGTCCTACAGGATCATTTGAGATAACAGAAATCTACTCTGGGACCTAACTTATCTGATTTGTCTATCTACACAGCTCAGTATCATACAGATGATGGTCAAGTTTACTTTTTTCCTCTGTAGGTAAAGTAGATTTGACTCCATTGGCCATCATTTGGGGGAGAATAGCCACATGATTCTTGCTAAATATGTTTGTGGTCTCAATAATATATATATACACAGACACACACACACAAGTGTATACATGATTTTGTATATTTGTGTGTATACTGTATATGCAAATATTTTCAACAGGCATTACTTTCCTTTCAGAAAAATTGTAAATGAAAGTTTGTTTTTCCTGAAACAATTGAAACACATGTTTGCAAATTGGCAACATTTGCTGGCAAAATAGACTTTTTCAACAGAAACATACATTTGGGCTGTTGAGATGCTCTCAAATAAAATAAATGCTTCTTTTTTGGAGCACAGTTTTTGAATGGTAAAGCTTCCCAATGTTGACACATCTTTTTCATTTCTTTACTTATAATTCATCTTTTTTTTTAAGCTTGACATTAAGAGAACATAATTTGGTGATTTGATTGTGGCACATTCAGTGTATAGTTAACTGTATGTTACAATGTATTTATCATGTGTTAGAATCAGAGTATGACCTTGAGAGACAAATAGAACACAGTGGTCTGAACTGGTCATTAAGGAGATCAGTATTCTCAGTCACTTGCTTTAATCCTCTTCTTAGTTCTTTTGTCTCTGAAGAATTTTAAGGAACAAGCTAATTCAGTTCAACATATTTTGCATCTCCATTTAGGTATTGAATAAATAGCCATTCAGTCTGAGATCAGTTCAGTTTATGTTTGGTGTGGAGAGAATGAGCTTGGTTTGTGAACTTGGACTTTGATATTGTGAATAAATACAATAAATTCAGTGAGTTACCAGGAGCCATTGGTGTTTCTCTAGTAGGTCAGGAATACTCCTTCTTGCTTCTTTCCTAGATACCTTGTAAATAAATGGGAATTGAATTTAAACTCAAGACAAATGAGTCTTGAATGACAATGGGTTTTTGTGCCTCAATAAGACTGTGATCTGCATGGCTTGGAGTTTTGTTCTGAGATAGCCTCGGGCATCCTAGGCATTTTGATACTAGAAAGAGATTGTCTTCAGGAGGCCAGAGCATATGGAGGAAGAGTGAAAGATGTGGCCAGTCACCCGGCTTTTTAGTCTATATGAAGTTGAATATGTAGACTGAAAATTCAGAAAATTGGCTCTTTTTTCATTTTTTTTTTTAAGATAGAGATGTCTTGGGGGCGGAGCCAAGATGGCGGAGTAGAAACAGCTCTTCCAAGCCTCTCTGCCCCCAGATTCCCCACAAACTATGTAAAAAAGGACTGTGAACAACTTCTGGAGCCCCAGCACCCACAGAACGACACAGAGAAGCTAACCTCCCGCTGAGGACAGCCCAGCAGCCCTGCAGGAAGGACCAGAGCAGCGGTCTGGGAGCCGGCATCGCGCAGAGCGCAGCGCGCAGAGCGCAGCGCGCAGGAGCAGAGCCGAGCCGAGCCCAGGCCCTCGTGAGCCGAGGTTTTAGCTCCAGGGCGGCAGGGCCAGCAGCCGGCTGGAGGAACCCCAGAACACCAGGAGCTGTGGTGATTCCAGAATTATCAACATAGACATGCCTAGGACAAAGTAAGAGGGTAGTGTCCTATGGACTTTGGGGCCTGTATTTGGGGAATGCGTCAGCTCCCTCCCCTGGGGGCTAGAAGCCGCTGAGGAGACACGCCATTTTGTAGTTTTCAGAGGCATTTCCGGCTCCCAGCCTACAAACCGTGGGGAGATCCAGCGATCAGTCTTGGGGGGTAATCGCTCTTGCTTTAACCTCCCTGGATCTGGATTGTGATCTAGGGTGGAAGTCGTGGGTGGGTTTACAGCTTGCCAGAAACGGAAGTTGCCCCCCCACACGTACCGGACGAAAATTCCTCTAGCTGGCCTTAAAGCCATAGTGTAGCAACAAGCCCAAAAGTCAAGCAATTAAGTGGCAACATGCCAAGGCAAAGGAAACAGAAAAATGCAACCCTAGACTCCTATTTTGGGGGCATAGAGAGGGAAAAGGACTGTGAGGTCAGAAGTCCTGCTCCAAAAGCCCCAGGGGAAAACATGAATGGGTTGCAGACCATAGAGGACCTTAAGAAGGACTTTAAAAATCAAATAAGAGAAGTGGAGGAAAAATTAGAAAGAGAAATGAGAAGGATGCAGGAAAAGTATGAAATGAGGGTCAACAGCCTGACTGAGGAAAACAACACCTTAAAAAATAGACTAGCTCAAATGGCAAAGGAGGCCCAAAAGGGCAATGAGGAGAAGAATGCCTTCAAAAGTCGAATTTGCCAGATGGAAAAAGAATCTCAAAAGTTCACTGAGGAGATTCATTCCTTCAGAGTTAGACTGGAGCAAATGGAAGCTAGTGACTTTATGAGAAATCAAGATGCTGTTAAGCAGATCCAAACAAACGAAAGATTAGAAGGCAATGTGAAATATCTCATGGGAAAAACCACTGACCTGGAAAATAGATCCAGGAGAGACAATTTAAAAATTATTGGACTACCTGAAAGCCATGATCAAGGAAAGAACCTAGAAATCACCCTTCAAGAAATTCTCAAGGAAAACTGCCCTGATGTTTTAGATCCAGAGGGCAAAATAGAGGTTGAAAGAATCCACCGATCACCTCCTGAAAAAGATCCCAAAAAGAAAACTCCCAGGAATATTATAGCCAGATTCCAGAATCCCCAGATCAAGGAGAAAATACTACAAGCAGCCAGGAAGAAACAATTTCAATATCGTGGAAACACAATCAGAATAGCCCAGGACCTGGCAGCTTCTACACTGAGGGATCGAAGGGCATGGAATACGATATTCCAGAGGGCAAAAGAACTGGGAATGAACCCAAGGGTCACCTACCCAGCAAAACTGAGTATTTTGTTTCAGGGGAAAATATGGTCATTCAGTGGAATTAGAGGACTTTCAAGCATTCTTGAGGAAAAAACCAGAGTTGAATAGAAAATTTGACATCCAGACACAAGAAGGAAGAGATGCCTGAGAAGGTAATCAGGGAAAAGAAATCAAAAGGAACTTATCAAAGTTGAACTATTTACATTCCTGTATGGAAAAGCAATAACTGTGACTGATGATATCTTTCTCACTATGAAAATAATGGAAGAAGGGGGTGTGGTCATATGAATACATATGTGAATGTGTGGGTATATGGTTACAGCTATATGGATAGAGGGCATAGGTTGAATTTGTTGGGAAGGGAGAATACTCAAGGGATGAAATTATGAGGTGAGAGAGGAAAGTGGCAAGAGGAGATGGGGAGAGACAGGGTAGGGTAAACTATCCCATGTAGAAGAAGCAAGGGGAAGTGGTTGCAACGGAGGGGGAGAATAAGGAAGGCTAAAAAGACAAAACCACATTCCCATTGAATTTGGTTCAGGGAGAAAATGACATACATACTAAATGGGATATCTCAACCTGCAGCAGGATAGGGGGAAGGGGGATGAGAGGAGGGATGATGGATGGGAGGGCATCCTTGGGGGAGGGGAGGTTGGAAGTACCCACTATAGAAGAGGGACAGGATCATGTAGGGAATGGACCAGGTGGGGGGTGGGATGAGCGGGAGGGAATTATAAGCAGCCTTGTACAATATATCTACTATGATAATGTTTTGCATAGCTAGACATGTACAACATATACTGAATTACTTATCTCCCAAGAAGGAATGGGTGACAAGGGAGGAAGGAAATGGATCTGAAATTGGAGGTCGTAACATTAAATGTTTCAAATATATATAAATACTATTATTAATACTCTTTTGCTTGTAATAGGAGATAAGATGTGCAGGCATTGGGATGCAAAGACTCACCTTCCTCTAATGGAAAAGTCGATGGGGGTATGGGAGAAGGTATGGGAGAGAGCAGATTGGAGGAAGCGATATCTTGTGGGACTACTATTCTGGGAGGTTGGGTAGGGGAATAATGGGGGAAAAATGATTGTAACTCAAAATCTGGTGGAAATGAATGATGTAAAACAGAAGTTAATAAAGCATTTGTTTAAAAAAAATAAAAAATAAAAAAATTTAAAAAAAGATAGAGATGTCTTAGAGTCACATAGACCTTTTTACTAGACCTGAAATAGTTGTGAGTTAATGTGGGGTGAAAATGGTTCTTCAAATTTGTAAATAATAAATAACCGTTGTCATTGCATTGACAGAAGAGAGATCAGAGGGTCAAGGACAAGGTCTAAAAGAGGATTGGGGAACCTGCAGCCTCAAGGCCACATGTGACTCAAGGCCTTTTGAATGAGTCCAAGTTTTACAGAGCAAATCTTTTTATTAAGGGGATTTGTTCTGTGAAGTTTGAATTCAATCAAAGGGCTGTATTTGAGGACCTAGAAAGCCACATGTGGCCTTGAGGCTGCAGGTTCCCCACCCCTGGTCTAAGAGAAGAGAGAAAATCATATGTAATCTATGTGTTTCATAAATTGCATGCATATTGATGTTTTTGTAAATTTGTTCTTTAAATGTCTTAGGGTATTTGGTTTTTTTAGTGAATTATTTTGTAATGCCTATAGTCCAAAATCTCTTCTTCAAATCTAATTTATCTTTTACCTTCTAGTTATATTGTACTTTAAGTTTTCTCAAAACAAAGTATTCCAGATTTTAGAATTTTTCATCTTGTAATCTATGACATCCAGAGACTACTTTAGAGGCCCTTTACTTCCATGCCTTTTAGATCTACCACAAGGCTTTACATAAGTGAGTTGTATGCTTAACAAATATTTCAATTGAATTGAATTTTTCCAAAAAGACAATCTTGTTTGATTTTATACCTAGTCGCATATCAAGGTTCTGGGGTGTTGCTGGAACTGAAAGCTGAGTCTTTCAACATTTTTTGAGTATCTTTCTCCCTAGCTTTATGACATTGTTTCTTTTGAGCCAGATGCTTTTGTTTTGAACAGTCTGTTGCTTTTGGTGGCTAACCTAAGGCATGGGTTTTCCTAACATATATTTTTAGACAGAACATATTTTCTATTTATATCTCTGGTGGATTCAAATTGCTTTGTGTCATAGTGAGAATCTGCGAAAAAAAATGTCTTTATTATACATTGAATTTAAGATTTCAACAGTTTTATGTTAATTACATTATTTATGAGAAAATTCTGCCATCAAGTGTCGATATCTGGAGAGCAACTGACACTGTGCTTTTGTTGTGTGAACATGTTTGAAGGATTAAAGAGCATAAAAAAACAATGGTTTTTTTTAAAGTTTTTCAAAAAATTTTTGGTTGAAAAAATCAACATGATGAGAGATGTGTAAAGTATACTTAAAGAAAGAGGGCAGTCATGAGTTCAAGAGCAAGAGGCCTCTTATTAGTTTGTTAAAATAATCAGACTAACACATGAGCATGTAGCTTGGAGAAATCAGAAAATGGATTGACTGATATAAATGTCCAGAAATTATGGATGTTTTTTGAGCCTATGTTCAAATGTGTTGACCAACTGGTTTTGGAGTTCCATAAAAACCTACTTATTTCAACTTTAGTGGTGTGGTGGTAGCCAACTAGCAGATGACCCAAGTTCTCACCAAAAACTAATACTTATTGACTGATAATTTATATATTCCTAAGAAATAACAATGAAATACCAATGAGGCAAGTCACACACTTCCAGATTGCCCAGTCATTTGTGAACAAACGGCTCTTGGTTGTAATTCTAGAACCAAGAATAGAGAAGAACATCTTCCAAAATGTCGGAAAAGTTAGAGTGAATGCTAAATGGAGATGAGGAGAAATGATGGTGATAGTGTCAGGATTGCCTCAGCCAATTAGTATAAAGATACTGGTCAATGATTATAACCAACAGCTACGCAGAGTAGAATCCTAATGGAATTTGTCTATTAAGATTATAGAAAGTGGAGCATTTGATTTATTTCATAGTTTTCCAAAGCTCCATTTTAACTACATACAAATAATGCATTAGTCACACTGGATAAAATGGCATATTAAATAGAGTTGTGATTTTTTTCTTTCTCATAATCTTATTTTGTAAAAAATTAAATCAGTTTTAGTCGTTTATTCATGCAGTAAGAGGCAGTTGCTTGAAATCTTTCTATCTCTTACTTTCCTAGCTCATCAGAAAAGACTGCATCATAAAGCCCCTCATTTTCTGCTAGTCTGTTTTATTACCCTTAGTGTTTTTGGAGTGCACAAAGAAGAGCTTCTTGTTTTCATATTTGTCTGTTTGTGGACTGTGTCATGTTGTATCTCCCATTAGGTAGAAGTCTTCCTTAGGATGTCACTTTCTACTCTGATCTATCACATGCATGAAAATGAGAAGACTTCATTTTCAGTTTACTAAAGTAATCACTATACTATGTCTGGAGGTAGTATGGTACAGTGGGCATAGTACTAAATTCGGAATCAGAAGACCTGGGGTCAGATTTTGATACTGCCACACACTGCCTCCCAGACTACTCTTGCTTCCAGTATAGTCCTTACAGCCATCATCTGGGAAGATGGTACCTATAGTAAAGGGACCAGCCATCTCCACCAACTGCCACCTATTTTCCACATACAAAGAAAGCTTCCCAGCCTACTTGAAGCAGCAAGGCACCTCGAGAGAAAGAGGGGAGGCAGCATGTACCACACAAATCAAACTGCTACCATTACCTTTACTGCCATCTCCCTCAGACCTTCATGGAGATAACCCAGAACCCTGAACCTAAGAACCTTGAAAAAAATGTTTCTACCCCAGTGCCTACAGGCATCACCCTGGGAAGCAAGCCCTGTGAAGATGTAGCCTCACAGCTACTTCTGCCAATGGTATGGACACAGCTACTGAAGACCCAGAACAGAAAGTTGTTGCCCCCCAAATCACTGTCAAATGGTTTAACATCAGAAACTGGTATGCTTTTATCAGTGAAGTTCCATTACATGAGAGGTATGACCTTTGGGGGCGGGGGGAACCTTTCCATCTAACTTCCATCTGAAACCTTTCATATGTATTGTCTCCTGTATTAGAATGTGATCTGCTTGAGAGCAGGAACTATCTTTTCTCTTTGTATCCCCAGTCCTTTCCACATCATGAGTGCTTAATAAATGCTTCATGTATTCGTTTATATATAAAAGGAGAAGATTGGACCAGTTGATATCTGAAGTTACTTTTTAGATCCTCTAATCACTTATTAAGCTCCTACTATTTTTAAGTATAACAGCAAAATGACTGAATAGTCATATATAGTGTAAGTTTAAATTTGGAGGTGCCAAACAGAACTTTGCTAAGGGTGTTCACTCAACAAGACCACCATCTAGCTCTATGCCAATTCAACACACATTTTAAAAATTCCTATTATGTTCCTCTTGTGTTAGGCACTATGGATACAATGATGGAAAACACTTCTAGAAATTACTGTTTGCATATCTCTGTGATGGAGGTGGGCTCTTTCCTTATCCCCTTAGTACTACAGATTCTGTTTGGTTACTAGTTATGTTTATATGGATAGTACAATATTGAGACACAGCATGGCATAGTGGACAGAGAGACAATTGGCTCAAAAGTCGTGGAGAACTGGATTCAAGTCCCCCTCATCCATACTTGTCTTGCAATCATAGGAAAGTCACTTACCAGTGCCCTAGGCAACTTTCAAAGACTGCAGACTACTATTGCATTGTGTCAGTGAATCTGCACCTTTGCCTGAAGTTGTCCGTCTGCATCAGCAGAGAGAATATCTGTGCTGATAATTCCCTATAGAAATGAAATCACAGGTTGGGACAGAAGAGAACACGGTTACATAGATGCATTTACAGGTGGCAAAAATTGCAGAACTTGTCTAGTTACTTCATTCTTATCTCTTCTATTTAGTTCATTGTTTTAATGAATAATGGAAAAGATTGTCTTGCTCAACTGAGAAATTCCTTTAGAATCTGTAGTTTCAGTTACATTCCAAATTTAGCTTTCTGTTCGTGGATGGCTGGTAAAGTATGATTTTATACATTTAAGGAAGAAAACATGATTACAAAATGGTCACAAGCCCTATTGTACATCAAAAACTCTTTAAAAATGAGGCAAATTATAAAGTATGGTCTTTATTTTATTAAATTTCCTTAAATTGCACATTATAAAAAATCAAGGAAAAAGTCATACATTTTGTAAAATTTATGAGATTTTTTTTGGGGGGAGGGTTTCCAAAGTTTGACATCCCCCATTGCATCTGGCCTGGCACATTCCTATTTTTAATGAGAACCTTATGAGGGTGCTGAAGGCTTGGCTGTCTCAGGCAAGGCCTTTTCCCTAGGGGGATCATAAAGGATACACTAGGCAGTAACGTCACTGCTAATGGAATTTCTCCAAAATGTTTCAAGGCAGGCTGCCTCCACCCAGCTTAAGGGGTAGAAGCTGAGAAGAGGTGCCATACTTAGGTCCTCATGGAGCTGTAAACCTCCATTTTTCTACTTATTAGAGCTAGAAAATGAAAACACTCATGGGGCTAATCTGCAGAGAGAGCTTCATGGATTCATGTATCAGTGTAACAGGAGAGATTTTTTTAGTGGAAAAACCACCAGTTTGTAAATAAGAACAACCGAAAGTAGATGACTGAGATGGAAAATAACAAAAAGCTGAATTCCTAAATTAAGGATCTTGATTCCCTCCTTTGTTTTCCACTGTACCCTTTCCAAACTCCTTTGCCATAGAGTTTGCCCTAGATCTCATTCAGGAATTTGTACTTAAAGATGTAGGGAGAATATGGTGATGCTATAAATAAATGTATGTATGTACAAATAGTAAAGGCTGTCCATCTTGGACAGTACCTTAATCTTTTTTACACACATTTGTTTTTAAAACTTTGAGTCCCAGATTCTTTCCCTTCTTCCCTCCTCACCCACCCCCAGTGGGAAGATAAGTAACTCAATATAGGTTGTACATGTGTAGTTATGCAAAACATTTCCATAGTGGATATATTGTGAAAGACTAACTATATTTCCCTCCATCCTATCCAGCCTCTCACTTATTCTATTTTCTTCTTTGACCCTGTCCCTTTTCAAAAGTGTTTGCTTCTAACTACCCTCTCCTCCAATCTGCCCTCCCTTCTATCATCTTCCCTCTTATCCACATTGCCCCTACTTTCCTGTAGGGTAAGATACCCAATTGAGTGTATATGTCATTTCCTCCTTAAGTCAAATCCAACGAGAGTAAGTTTGACCCATTCTGTTTCATCTTCCTGCTCTTCCCCTCTGTTGTAACAGTTTTCTCTTGCCTCTGTTATATGAGATAATTTACCCTAATCTATCTCTCCCTTTCTCCTTCTCCCAATATATTCCTCTCTCACCTCTTAATTTTATTTTTTAGATATCATCCCTTCATATTCAACTCATCCTGTGCCCTCTGTCTATGTATACATGTACATACATATGCACACACTCACATATATATTTATGCACACTTATACCCTCCTATACATACATATGTATACATCTATATATACATATATATTCCCTTCAACTGTCCTCATACTGAGAAAAGTCTTATGAGTTACAATTATCATTTTTCCATGTAGGAATGTAAATAGTTCAATTTTAATAAGTTCCTTATGATTTCTTTTTTCCTTTTTACTTTCTCATGATTCTCTTGCTTCTTGTATTTGAAAGTCAGATTTTCTGTTCAGCTCTGGTTTTTTCATCAAGAATTCTTGAAAGGGGGGGCGGCTAGGTGGCGCAGTGAATAGAGCGTCGGCCCTGGAATCAGAAGGACCTGAGTTCGGAGCCGGCCTCCGACACTTATCGCACAAACAAAAACCTAGCCGTGTAACCTTGGGCAAGTTACTTAACCCCAATTGCCCTAAAGGGGCGGCTAGGTGGCGTAGTGAGTAAGAGTGCCGGCCTCGGAGTTTGGATGACCCGAGATCAGATCCGGCCTCAGAAAATGAGCACCCACGCATAAATCAAATGACTAGCCGTGTAACCTTGAGCAAGTTACTTAACCCCAATTGCTTTAAAAAAAAAAAAAGAATTCTTGAAAGGGGTGGCTAGGTGGCACAGTGAATACAGCACTGGCCCTGGAATCAGGAGGATATGAGTTCAAATCTGGCCTCAGACACTTGACACACTTACTAGCCATATGACTTTGAGCACGTCACTTAACCCCAATTTCCCTCCAAAAAGCTAAAAAAAATGCTTGAAAATCCTCTATTTCATTGAATGACCATTTTCCCCTGGAGCATTATACTCAGTTTTTCTGGGTAGTTGATTCTTGATTTTAATCCTAGCTCCTTTGACCTCCAGAATACCATATTCCAAGCTCTTTGATCTCTTAGGGTAAAAGCTGCTAGGTCTTGTTTTATCCTGATTGTATTTCCACAATACTCAAATTGTTTCTTCCTGACTGCTTGCAGTATTTTCTCCTTGACCTGGAAACTCTGGAATTTGGCTATAATATTTCTAGGAGTTTTCTTTTGGGAATCTTTTTCAAGAGGTGATCTATGAATTTTTTCAATTGCTATTTTGCCCTCTGGTTCTAGAATATCAGGGCAATTTTGCTTGATAATTTCTTGAAAGATGTTGTCTAGGCTCTTTTTTTGATCATGGCTTTCAGGTAGTCCAATAATTTTAAAATTATCTCTCCTGGATCTATTTTCCAAGTCAGTGGTTTTTCCCATGAGGTATTTCACATTGCCTTCTATTCTTTCATTTGTTTGGATCTGTTTTATAGTATCTTGGCTTCTTATAAAGTCATTAACTTCCATTTGCTCCAATCTAATTTTGAAGGAATTATTCTCTTCAGTGAGTTTTTGAAATTCCTTTCACATCTGGCCAATTCGACTTTTTGTTTTTCCTTTTTGGAGGGGGAAGGCAGGGCAATCAGGGTTAAATGACTTGCCCAAGGTCACAGGGCTAGTAAGTGTGTCAGGTGCCTGAGGTTGGATTTGAACTCAGGTCCTCCTGACTCCAGGGCTGGTGCTCTATTCACTGCACCACCCAGCCACCCCTCCAATTTGGCTTTTAAAGGTATTCTTCTCCTTATTGACTTTTCAGGCCCCTTTTGCCATTTGAGTTAGTCTATTTTTAAGGTGTTATTTTCTTCAGTCAGGCTGTTCACTCACTTTACTTGATTTTCTTGCATCATTTTCATTTCTCTTCCCAATTTTTCTTCCACTTCTCTTATTTGGTTTTCAAAATCCTTCTTGAGCTACTCCATGGCCTGTAATCAGTTCATGTTTTTTCTTGGGAGCTTTTGATGTAGGAGTTCTGACTTCATTGTCTTCCTTCTATCCCATGCTTTGATCCTTTTTGTCCCTGAAAAAGGAATCTATAGTTGGATGGTGTTTCCTCTGCTTGCTCATGTTGCCAGTCAATTACTTGGCTTTTGAACTCTTTGCCACAGTAGAACTCTGCTTTCAGAATAGAGAGAGCTTTGTCCCAAATCACTGGGGTTTTTGCAACTGCCAGAGCAATTAGGAGGACACTGTCTCTTCCCAGGTTCTGGCACTTGGCCACACACCCCAGGACCTCCACCCAAGATCACAATCCAGATCTAAGCAGGTCAAAGCAAGAGCAATTACCCTCTGAATGGTCGCTTGGTCCCCCTACAATCTGCAGGCCAGGAGATCCTGAGACAGCCACACTGCTCAGAGCTACCAAGCTTCCACCGTTTCTTGCCCCAGGGGCAGGGGCCAGACCATCCTCTCCAGTTTACCCCTGTTCCAACAGAGTTCTACACTGACCTTTTACTTGTCTTTGGTGTTTATGGGTTGAGAAATCTGGAAACCACTGCAGCTGCTGGTGCTTGACTCTCCTGAAGTCTGCTCTGGCCATTGCTGGTCAGGGCTGCCCTGGGGCCAGAAACCCACTTCTCACACAGAGTTGGGTTCTGCTTACAGGGTTTGGCTTTGGCTCCCAGCTCAGTGTGATACCCCTTCCTGCCAGCCTGCCATGTTGTCTTCAACAGGAAATGTGTTTCCCTCTGTCACTTTGTGGATTCTGTAGCTCTAAAATTTGTTCAGAGTCATTTTTTACATCTCTTGGAGGAGGTGGAAGCCAGAGCTGTGGGGAAGTCCTGTTTCTACTCTGCCATCTTGTCTCTGCCTGACAGTACCTTAATCTTTTATGGAATGTTCCAAAGAATTCTTCTTTCCAATGGCATTTTGATAGAAAATTGGTTTCTAGCACTGCTACTTCAAAAGAAGTTTGACTTAACTATCTCAGGGAAATTCTTCCTACCTTTCTTGGTATATCTCAATTCACTTCAATTTAGCAAGTATTTATTTAAGTGTCTACTATGTGCAACTTGGGCACCCAGGTGGGACAGTGAATAGAATGCCAGCCCTGGGCAAGTTACTTCACCCAGTTTGCCTCAGTTTCCTCATCTGTAAAATGAGAGGGTTTGACTAGATGGCCTTTGAGGTGCCTTCCAGCTGTAGATCTGGAATCTTCTCTTTGTTCTTAGTTAAAGTGTCAAAGGTTGGCTGTTGCTGGTTTTTTTTAACCTTTTATGCATATGTGAATTTATATGAAGTAGCTCAGCAAAGGCAAAGGAGCATTAGATTTAGAACCTCTGTCCAAATCATGTCTCTGCAACTTACTAGCTGTGTGATTTCAGTCAAATTCCTTCCTGTCTCTGGCCCTTAGCTTTTTTCACCATGAAAAGTGAAGGGTTTGAATGAAATGCTCTCTGGGGGCTCATCTAACCCCAGTTCTTATGATCCTATAAAGGTAAACAACAAATTTCTTTATTTCTTCCCTAATACAGAAAAAAGCTTTTCAAGGGCCATATTATTTAACATCTTGCAAGCTGTTTCTCTGTGTTCCAAAATCTGGTTCCATGATTTTTGTAGTTCATGTGGATTTTATGTCATATTAATTTTAAAAAACTCAGGGGAAGAGTATGTATTTAAATTGTTGAATTAATAGAACTTTAATTTTCAGCTAAATTTCAGAAATACTTGCTGCTTTGCATTGGCATATAACAATATATTTGTTTATATTTCACAATGTATTTAATCATGGGCTTCCACATTTTCATAAATAGATAATGGATGATAAAACCTTTAGAACTTGCATTACTGGTACTCTTCCCTCTAGATCAGAAATGAACAGAATTGGGGCGGCTAGGTGGCGCAGTGAATAGAGCACCGGCCCTGGAGTCAGAAGGACCTGAGTTTGGATCCGGCCTCAGACACTTAACACACACAAACAAAAACCTAGCCATGTGACCTTGGGCAAGTTACTTAACCCCAATTGCCCCCCAAAAAGCAAAAAAAAAAAGGCAAAAAAGAAATGAACAGAATTAAAGCTCTCAATGAGCCATTCTTTTTCAGGGTGATTATATCTCATTAAAAATTGAAATGGAAAATCAGAAAAACCTGTAAAACTATAAAAATAATCATATTTTCTAAACTCAATTGGAACTCCCTTTAGTAATGTGAGGACAACATGATATTTGCATGTTTTACTTATTTATTTCCTTTGTTTTTTTGTTTGTTTGTTTGTTTTTTGCCTTTTGGAGGGCAGTTGGAGTTAAGTAACTTGCCCAGGGTCACACAGCTAGGTTTTTGTTTGTGTGTGTTAAGTATCTGAGGCCGGATCGGAACTCAGGTCCTTCTGACTCCAGGGCCAGCACTCTACTTACTGCGCCACCTAGCCGCCCCTTATTTATTTCCTTTGTGCCAGGTAATTCTTGATCTTTAGGTGCAGAAGGACAGAAGAACTTTCCCCATCCCTCTCATGTATCCTTTCCTGGAACTTCAACTGCATTATGAAATAACCACTCTCCAGGATCTTCAGGCCTACCCAGTTCTGGGTCCTCATAATGTCTGGTACCACTCTGAGGGTGTAACAAGTAGTTGTAACAAGTAGTTGACTCCTGGAGGAAGACTCAGAAAAGAAACACATACATGTATCCAGATGTAGGATACACTGGCTCTCAGGATGGAGAGATGATAGTGATTAAGGGTTGGGATAAGGACCAGGCCTTATGACTTGGAATAGAGAGTGACTCCCTCACCAAACCACATTGCCACCTCCATTAATTGATATAGGCAGGAGTGAGACAGAACAGAAAAATATCTACAAAAATGTAAAACAGGAGCAGCTAGGTGATGCAGTGAATAGAGCACCAGCCCTGGAGTCAGGAGGACCTGAGGACCTCAGACACTTGACACACTTACTAGTCGTGTGACCTTGGGCAAGTCACTTAACTCCAATTGCCCTCCAAAAAAATGCAAAAAACCCCAAAAACGTACAACAAGAAAGTCCAAATAAACAAATCCAAATAAGGAGAAGAAAAGTTGCGGTGAGATTTACAAATGTACAAATGGGAAAGATGAGGGAGTTCCAGAAGCTCTACATTTCATGAAGGACATAGATTAAAGAAGGAACGTGTAAATATAAAGCCCTTGAGTGAGAGAACAGAATTCAGAAAAGCCTAGCTAGAGATATAAATGAGGAGGATGAAGTCAATGAATACTTTTTGAAAAAGCGTGCCACAAATGAATGCTTTTTGGATTAAGAAGTTGGATTGTAGGTGGGCAGCTTGGGTGGTACATGCTGAACTTACACTGTTATCTGGATCTTGAGAGGGAGGGATAAAGGGGAGAGAGAATAGTAATTAAGGAAAAAAAATAGAATGACCAGGAATGTCCACCCATATTGAGAGAGAGGTGAGGAAAGGGGCAGGCATTTCTCCCTCCTCTATATAGGCCTTCTCCAGATTTCCAGATGAACCCAATCATATAGAATCACCAAGTTGTAAGGAAACTCAGGGGCCATATAGTTCAATTTAGGCTTGCATAGGAATCCCCTCTATATTCCCCCCAACAAATGGTCCCATGACTTTTGTTTGAAACTTCTTTTTTAAATTTTTTTTCTTTTTGGAGGGCAATTGGGGTTAAGTGACTTGCCCAAAGTCACAGGCTAGTTTTTGTGTTAAGTGTCTGAGGTTAGATTTGAACTCAGGTCCTCCTGACTCCAGGGCTGGTGCCCTATTCACTGCATCACCTAGCTGCCCCTGTTTGAAACTTCTAATGAAGGCACTCCCCTCTCCTATCATACTTTGAGACAGCTTCAATTTTTATGAAGTGTTTCATGCCACCTCACCCCCCCCCAAATCTTCCTCTCTGCAATTTCTACCTACTCTTCTTAGACTTGCCCTCAGGGGACCAAGTAGAGCCAAGTGTGTTCCCTCCTTCATGTTACAGGAAGTCAGGCAGTCAACTAGAGTTTAGTAAGCAAGTACTACATGCCAGGCACTGGGCTAAATGCTAGAGGTACAGAGAGGCAAAAAACTATAGTGCCTCTTCTCAAAGAACTCAGTCTAAGGGGTGAATCATAATAGCACCACTTAAAACCGTAGAGTTTTAAGGTTTACAAACACTATTATATATATTATATTATATATATTATATTATATATTATATAATATATTATATTATATATATTATATTATATATATTATATCCTCCTTTACAACAACCCTGGAAGGTAGGTGCTTCTATTATTTTCATTTTACAGATGAGGAAACTGAGGCAGACAGAAATTAAGTGACTTGTCCAGGTTTATACAGATCTCACATCTTTCTGACTCCAAGTTCAGCACTCTATACACTGTGTGACCTAGCTTTCTTTCACATATTTGAAGACAGGTATCATGTATCCCCTATGTCTTCTATTAATCTTCATATTGCATAAACTTGTAAAATTATGATCTTATAAACAATACTGCTTTCACCTTTGGATACTCTCTAGCTTATCAGTGTCCTTCCTAAAACGTATCTAGAACTGAACACAGGACCCTAGATGTGGTCTGACTAGGGTGTACTATAGTGCATAGTCGACTGACAGTCTTCAAACCCATGCTTCTGACTTTGTGCAGCTCTGCCTCACTTCAATGCAATTCATGCATGAGTTAGGACATCCCTGAGTGATATCATTGGTCCTCTTTGAAAATGAAGGACAAAGAACAACAACAACAACTACTACTACTACTACTACTACTACTACTACTACTACTACTACTACTTCTACTACAGTGGGATGTTCTATGTATGATACTTCTCTTAGTGTCTTCCTAAAACTGCATTTGCTTTCTTGGGTGCCATATCCCACTCTTTTAACTCAAAGTGAACTTTTAAGACATTAAAAAATCCCTAATGTTTTTTTCAGATAAACTAGTCATGCTTCCTCTGACTTGTACTTTTTAAAATCCAGAACTAAGACTTCATCTTAAAGTTGATTTTTTTTAGACTTGACCCCCTGCTTTAGCTAGTCATCACCTTTTTGAATACGGAATTTCATTTTGTATTTTGGCTATCCCTCCCAAATTTGGATCATCTCCAAATTTTATTAGCACAAGATCTCTGCTTTTATCCTAGTCATTGAAAAAAAAAGTTAAACAGCACAGGAATGAACATATCTTACATCCCTGAGGACTTCCCCAGAGACCTCCTTCTACATTATAACCATCCTGAATTTTGGACAATAAGATTTTATGTGTGTGTCTCCATACTTTAATATGGCATACTGAATTGGGGTATAAAATGTATGTGTGGGGGGGGGCATCATTCTCTGATAACCAAACCCTCCTTTAGTCTATGTGAGAAATTGTTGGTAGCTAAGCTGATCTGACTTGGCAACAGTGAAAATCTGGGCTGTTAGGTGGACTGAGGGAGGAAAGGACTAAAGTATGCTTCCAACTTTCCTAGTGTCCTGGGCTAAGGAATTATGAGCTCAAGGACCTATCCCTACAGAGTCATCCTAATTATCAAGGTGATAGGATTCTTGACAGGCGCTAGCATGGTGTATTAGCCATTAGTTACTAGCCAGACACTTTTTTTAGGTTAGTCTTGCTGAGTGAGGTTGGTGCTGGCCCCACACGACATTGGTTAATCTTTTTGCAAACACAAATTGTTCTCAACATTCACAAAGCCCTCTTTCTTTACTAAGTAGTGGTGACTGGTTAACTGAAACAAAGGCTCAGGTAGGGTGTTCATTCACTATGGACACAAACGACAAAAGTTGAATTGGATTCGAGGTTCTATTCTGAATTGTTGAGAGAGTAAAAACAGATCCTGCTCCATCATGTTTATGTTGCCATAGCTTAGAGGAGTCGAGATCGACACCAGGGAAACATCAGTAAATGGCCATAACTTGTCATTTGCAATGCCAGTGCCCTGCAGGAGCCTGAGTTCCCAGCCAGAGGCGGCAAGCATGGCACCGGGCATCTGCCTTTTTGAATGACTGGCAGGAAGCTAGGTTGAGCTGACCCTGACCTAATTTTTTAAAAGCATCTGTTACTCATTATTGCCTGCTCTTGCATGGATGGAAGTGAAGTAAAAATCTGGCTCTTGACTATTATGTTACAATATAATGTATAGTACCACAAGGTCCCCATCCATAGTCAACATTAGTCAGTGATAGACAATGATCTGTCTGTGCTCCAGCCAGGAAAGAATTAGGGTAGCTCCTTGCAGTCAACACTAGAGTGCATTTAATCATGTCGAAGTATGCTCACTTGACTCCTGTTATTGCCTCAGTTGTTCATGTGGGATCCTATAATGTTTACTTGCACCGCCATAGTGCTTTGTGGATCACAAAGTGGATTAAAATACACTGTATCATGTGATCTCAGCAAAGAGAATCAGAACCCTTTCTTAGGAGGCAGATAGAGGATCAGGTGAGCTGTTTGCAAAGCGCCCAATGCCTGGAACTTAGTAGGCATTTCATAGGCACCGTAAGCAGACACTTGTTTATTTCCTTCCTTCAGGACAAGGATTGTTTTTGCCTTCCTTTATATTCTTAGTGAGCAAAAAGCTACCAGGCACATAGTGAGTGCATAATAAATACTTGTTGGTTGAAATGATTGATATTCATAGCCATGAATGAATGAATGACTTTTTGGACTGACACTCAAAACCTCATGTTTTCTAGACCCTCTTTCAAGCAGGGGCTAATGTCTTATTGACTTGTGGTATGAAAGGGGGATGTTTGCTCTTTGTACTTGGGGATAACTTCTCTCTACTGCAGGGTGATAGGTGATGTTTGGATGCCAACTGCCACTGCTGAGTTGGAAGTGATGACTTCTCAGAGATAATAGTAACTGACACATGCCTTTTAATATTTACAGATCACAGATCTCCCCAGTGTGGCCCTAGTTCTCATTTTCTTGGATTGGTGCAAGGATCTGCTTTGGTTTTTTATATTATTGTTACAGAAGTCACTCATACCTCTTCTCTGGGTAACACAGTGCCTGGCATACAATAAGTGCTTAATAAATGCTTGTTGACTGACTGGATCTGAGAAGAAATGTTCATGTTCTCCTGATGGAGAATACAAATACATCTTTTGTCTGCCAACTTGCCTTTTTGTGCTTTTTGTAAACAAAACCCAAGTGTTTTGGTGCTCTGGCTTCCCAACCTCAAAACAGTAAATAGTATAGTTTTCTACACCCTCTTAGAGAAATACCTTGCAACAACTTCTTGGTTTGCAGCAAACTTCCTCCACTTGACTTGGATAAGTCTGGACAAAGTAAAAAGCTACATAGCGAGTTAAAAAAGGAAACTGCATTAGAAAAGACAGAGAGGATATTTAAAATCCCGAGAACTGATGTTAATACTACTTGTCATGTCCATATCCAGGCTATGTGCACTTCAGCATCATGTAATGATGTTAGACCTTTATAATGTACAACCACGATGAGTAAAGTTGGGAATAATGTCCATCTGATTGCATAAGAAAATTTATCTCCAGTTTTGGCTGCTGTTTCTCCATGGTTCTAAAGAATACAACCCTGGTAGCCTGGAATAGTGACCCCCTACCCATCCTAACACATGTACACACATCCTGGATTCATCTCCTGCTATTTTTTTTGCTTGTTTGGGGCCGTTTTGTCCAAGGATACCAGTGATTTGTATTTCATACACCCCGTCTCCTTTAGAAAGAAAAAAAATTAATGCCAGCTGCCCCTTATGCATGTGTTTTTAAAGAAAAAGAAAAAAAACCCTATAAAATCCAGTTTGCATCTGAAGCTTCAAAGAGAGGATATTAACTCCACAACATTTACAAAACTTATAAAATTCATCACATTCAGGATGGATAAATCCAGCTACATTCTGGGGCTGCTTCAGGGCCACAAGAACTTTTCTTTTAAAAGTTTTGGATTCAGGAAAACCCCAAATGCATATTGCCCTCAAGCATTTTTTCCCTTTTAATTTGGAGACCCCTCTGTATTTCGAGTGGAATGTAATCCATATGTTTTTGATTCATTTACACTTAACTCATCAAAATGTTGTCTAGTAAGGGCCATTTGATGTTCGAGAAGCTTTTTGTGCCTTTTAAAAAATAAACCCCTTAAACCCTTCTCTTCTCCTTAAATCTGAAAGCCCTACATTGCCAGGAGTAAACAAACCCCAATGCCAAGCTAGTCTGAGTTCAGTTCTTAATAACTTCTCTACAGAATGCAAGGCAGACCACTTCAAGGAGATGCCCAGCCCCGCCAAGCACCACTCGGCTGCCCTGGGCCCTCCACTTCTTCCGTTGGTGGGGTTGGGTGGTTTGCTCTGACCTAGTCACTTGTCTGTCTTTTCAGTTGAGGACTTCCCTCATTTATCAGATTTGTCAATCTCCTTTTTAAAGGTAGAAGGCATTTGCAGACTTGTCATCTTCATTCTGAGCTGAACAGGAAATGGAAGAGATGATCTTGGAATGGAAATAAAACTCTGTTGTCACACAGTTGGGCAGTGACTTTAGAAATGAAGGGTCTCTGAGTCTTCATTTCCAATTGGCCTATCTTCTTTCCACTTCTCTATAATAAGAGGCATCAGTGGGATTTTCCTTTGAGTTGATTTTAGTTGCCCCATAGCAGGTGCTTCTCCAACATACTCCCTCACACTAACTCAGTAATTTATTTGTCATTAAGATTACAAAGCAACTCTTGACAAATTGTCCAGTAATCACTGAAGCAATGCCCTTGAAAAGGTGTTTTTTTTTATGGAAAAGAGTATAGAGGCAGAAAAATACAGCAGAAATTGTTAGAGCTGATCAGTACAGCTGTTATCTCAGTGCATGGCCTGTCAAGCGTTTGAAGTTATCTTTGCATGGGAGCTTTCCAAAATGCTCCTCTCCCTCATTCGTTTGGCTGGTTTCAGAGAAAAGGGGATCCCCAGGTGGTAGTGGAGAGATGTGGAGGTAAATGATGAGGGGAGAGCAAACAGAAACTGGCCAGACTTTTCCTTCCTCCAGTGCTTCCTTCATGGGAGGGACTGATAATTCCTGCCATAATAGGGCTTAGATTCGTTATGGGAATGAGGCCTGGAGATAGAGAGATCAATAGATAGATCCATAGTTTGATAGATAGATAGAACATTTAAATAGTAAATACTAGGCACTTTTGCTTAAACACAAAATGGCTTCATAGTTAAACAGAAAACTGCTACTTTCATCAAAAACTTTTAAGTAATTTAGATGATCCAAATCAATTTGTGATGGAAATTGTTTGGATTATTCAAAATACTTTTTATTTCCCTTTATCTATACAAATTTACAGACACTGAAATCCAATTGCATTTTATTTTTTTAAAATAAGGAGTAACTATCAAAATTACATAAAGTAAGGTAATGTATATACCTTCAAGAAGTTTGAATGATTTTCCCAAGAGGGGAGGAGTAAATGATCTGATAGAGTTCCTAATTGAAACAAGTCAGAATTGCATGTAAGCATCTTAAAGCAGATTTGGACTTATATGCAAATGACCTCTTTTGTGTGTGTGTGTGAAAAGAGAGGATGACCAGTTAGTGCTGACAGAGAAGTGAATGGAGGACATCCCTGTCCTTTCCAGATTGAGAACTTTTAAAATGGTTTTGATTCCCAACAATAGACATTTTAAAAGGACACTATGGGAGGTGGGTAAGGACAGGACCTGAGGCTGGTAAACCGTTGCATCAGTGAAACCCTAACTGAAAAGCAGCAAAATGTATCATTCACATCATCTGTGAATAAGTCACCTTTCTTAGCAATTGCCATCAGCTCTCCTGTTAAGCTTATACCAATGTCAGGTCATAATAAACGTGGCTGGAGGGAGACTTAAATATCATCCCTCTGCCAGAGGTTTTTCACCCTCTTATTTTTCAAAACCTCTTTTGTGAACCAGTACCTGGCTCATTGCTACTGGTGTTTGAAAAGGGCATGCTCTGCTGGCTTCTTCTAGCCCCAGATGAGATGGAGCCAGGCTGGAGGCTGTCACAGCTCCCCCCATTGTTCTTTTAATATGTGCTCCAAAAAAAGCACCCCATGCAAAGTAGTCCAACTGTGACTGTTACTTGCTGGCCACCTGTCTCTCTGACAAGAGGAAACATTGGTCGCCTATGTTGGACTTGAAACCCTAGCTGCTTCTCCATCGACTGCAGGTGCATTACAACTGTTTTCAAATCTGGATTTGTCAAAGAAAACTGTTGAGAGTTTTAGCGAACTTATTTGCATTTGGTATAGATCTGCATGTATCTTCTTGGCTGTCTGTTTAGAGTGATTGCTAGCCATTTCACAGTAAGGGCTGGGATTTTTATTGAAACTGTCCCACATTGTATTTATAGGATTGAGAAGGGCTTTGAGGAAAAACTGCCACAGCTTCTTGTTTATGGAACAGACTCACAGGGCCTTTTGATGGTGTGTTCTAGAGCTACCTCCATTGGGAGGTAGACTTAAAATGCACATCCAGCTCTTTCAAAAGGCATTTGGTGTACATTTACTGCTTTACATCTTATAATGGTTGTGTGGCGAGTCTTTTTCAGGCTTAGAAAGATCAGTATCAGTAACCCTGGTCAAGTTTCCACAAAAGAAAAAAAACCCAGGCTCTTGACAGAAATGTATCTTGTTCACATTGTAGCACGGATCATCTTGATAGCATTTATTGTTGTGTTAAAGCTGGGAGCTAACACTGGGAGAAGAGAGGGTAATTCCTCTCCGGTCCTTTGCTGAAGCATAGCTGGAGAAGTCCTGTGACCTTCCTGAGTAAGGTTGTATTTTGTCAGTGATGAGATTAAAACTTTGAATTGCTTCTAGAATTCAACTTGAGAAAGCATACAGTACCTCATTCTGTTTAGGAAATCTCTGTGGAGTTCAAGGGAGATTTGTAGGTCTATGAATCATAATTAGAAAGAAATGGGGATACCTGGAGAGACTTATACAAACTGATGCTGAGCGAGAAGAGTAAAATCAGAAGAAATTTGTATACAATCACAGACATACCATATCTGTGACGACCAACTATGACAGACTGGACTCTTTTCAGCAATGCAGTGATATAAGTTAATCCCGAATGACTCAAGAAAGTGAGAAATGCGCCATCCAGAGATATAACTAGAAAGAACTGAGCCTGAATCCTGATGGAAGCAAACTAAATGATCTTGTTCTTCTCATTGTTTGGTTTTACTTCTTCCTTACCATCTTTCATCCCACCTAGTACAATATGCCTTTGTAATTGGAATAATGTTTAATATGAATGCATTTGCAGACCCTATACTGTACTATATGCTGTCATGAGGGGAGGGGGGAGGGAAGTAAAGGAAATTTGAAAATCAAAAAAAAAATGTTAACAAACTCAACAAGTCCTTCCCCACTCTGAGATTCTATAATTTGTTGAACAGTAGACAGAGGAGAAAGCTCCATTCCCCCAATCTGGCCATCACCTGTTGCCCTACTATGTGACAAGAGAACATTCAGGCCACCATTGCACTCCCTCATCACGTCTGCCTCTTAACCTTCTTCAAAACTCAACTCAGGTGTGACCTACTCTAGGAAAATTTCCTTTATATCCAGAGTTCCTAACACTCTCTTCCCTACTCAATTTTCTTTGTACTATACTTATTTGTATATCATTTATTCCCAAAGTAGAATGTAAACTTCCCAAGGGTGTGGATTGTTTCTTTTCTGTCTTGTATCCCCAGCCCCTAGCATACTGATTTATGTGTAATTGGAGCATAATAAATTATTTTGAATTAAAAAAAAATGGGGAAACGTTTCAGTGGCAATTTGGTATACACATACTTTTTTTTCTTTTTACAAATTTTATCTATCTTTTTTACATCACCAGATTTTTCCCCAATATCTTTGCCCCTCCCTCTTTCCAGAGAGTTATCCCATATAACAATTTAAAAAAAAAAGAAAAGAAAAAAAATCATTGTAACTGATCAATACATTGAAAAATCTGAAAATATATTTAATAACATCACATCAGTGAACCTCCCACTTGTGGGCTGGGTGTCTTCTCAAATCTCTTCTTTGGAGCCATGTTTATTCTTGTAATTTTGGAACATTCACATTTGGTTGTGTTGTGGTTGTTCTATTTATATTGTGTTGTAGTGATTGTGTTTATTGTTTTCTTAGCTATGCTTACTTTGCTCTGTATCAGATCCTGTAAATCTTTCTAGTTGTCTCTGTATTCATCATATTTTATTGTTTCTTCTAACACAGTAATATTCCAATACATTCATGTACTGTAATTTGTTAAGCAGTTTCTTATTCAATTAGCATCTCCTTTGTTTCTATTTCTTTTCTGTCATACTTCTATAAATATCTTGGTGCATATCGGTACTTTCTTCTTTTCAGTAGCCTCATTGAGTTATTAACCTAGTTGTGGAATCTTTGGGTCAAAATGTATTTTATTTACACAATTCACATTCCTTTTAAAATGGTTGTTCTGATTCACAACACCACCAGCAAGTGTGCCTATTGTCTCACAATCCCTCCAAAATTAAGTATTCCTATTTTTGTCATCTTTGTCCATTTGCTGACATGAGGTGAAACCTCAGAGTTGTTTTGATTTTCATTTCTTTTATTATTAGTGATTTAGAGCATTCTTGTTTATGATTGTTAATAGTTTGCAATTCTTTTGAGGACTGTTTATTCATTATTTTTGATCACTTATGTATTGGGGAATAGCTTTTGCTTTCACATATATATTTTATATATGTATATTTATATTATATATCAGTTATATATGTATATTCATATTATAGACATGTATGTGTAGGTATATATGTGTGTGTGTGCATATATATGCATATATATTTTAGTTATTTATACATCTTACATGCCAAAACCTTAACAGAAAAACTTGATACAAAGATTTTTTTTTCCATTTTAACCACTTTCCTTCTTATCCTAGATGCATTAATGTCTGTGCAGAAACTTTTCAGTTTCAAGTAATCAAAATTATCTATATTATCTTTTGTAATTATATCTACCTCCTATTTGATTAAAAATCCATATTCTACCTTTAGCTGTGAGAGGCACACGATCTGCTTCTCCTATTTTTTAATAGCATGATATTTAATATTAAGGTCATATATCCTTTTGGAACTTAATACAAGAAGGAATACAATTGAGGGTTGTCTCAGATACATTATAATTATTTAGTTGCTTTTAAAATGAAAATGTTAAGTCTCTTGACTGGACTGGTTTTGTTTTGTAATGTGCAAACCAATTAAACAAATATTGTTGGAAACTCCAGAAAATGAAATGACTTAGAGGCCTGTAAACTTGCACAAAGCCCGCTAGGTGGCGCTGCAGGGCATAGACCATCAGGCCTGAAGACTTCTCTTCCTGAGCCCCTAATACAGTCTCAGACACTTACTAGCTGTGTGACCCTGGGCAAGTCACTTCACCCTGTTTGTCTCAATTTCCTCATCTGTCAAATGAATTGGAGAAGAAAATGGCAAGCCATTCCAGTACCTCTACCAAGAAAATCCTAGATGGGCTCACCAAGAGTCGAACATGACTGAAAAATGACTGAACACAAATTTTTACAAGTTGGTACTATTTTAATTACCAGTAATCTTGCCTGTGAATGAGCTTTTAGGGAGAATAAGAGCATATCATACCATGATTTTAAAAGCTGCCTCTTTGACTCTAAAAATAAGTCATAAGATCCTAGATTTTGAGGTGGAAGTTACACCAGAGGTCATCTGATCTAAGCCTCTCATAGGTAAGGAAACTGAGGCCCAGACAAGGAAAATGCCTGGCCCAAGGTCACATTTTTAGTCAGTAGCTAAGCAGATATTTTTTTCAAATTTATTTATTTACTTTTAGTTTACAACATTTAGTTCCAAAAACTTTTAAGTTCCAAATTTTCTCCCACTCCCTCTCCTTCCCCTCCCTTTTTCCCCCTTCCTCCTCCAATGGCGGCATGCAATCTGATATAGGTTCTACATATACCTTCACATTAAACATTAGTCAAATTGTAAAGAAGGATTATGACCAATGGAATGAACAAGAAAGAAGGGACAAAACAAAGCAAAACAAAACAAGAAAGAGAAAGAGCAAATAGTTTGTTGAGCAGATATTTTTAAGCCAGGTCCTTTGACCTCTTGACCCAGTGTGTCTCAGACTTAACTCTCTGGGGTGGGATAAGTAAGACTTGTTCTAATGCTAGAATTAATGACAAAGGTCCCCTTGTCACAGTTCATATGTATATTGTGAGACTCCTTAAAGTGACTTGCATCTATATCTCTTTCAGACTGTGACTCTTAAATTACGCTCATTTAAATGGTAGTGATTAATGTTTTCTTTTTTCCCCCCAATTCCTAACAGCTCATTCCAGCCCTGTTTTTTCCTTTCTAGTTAAATTACTCTAGAAAAATGCTTACTCTTCTGTGTCTTCCTAACTGTTGTGGCAAAGCTGTATAAGCATTCTTCAGGTGCTGTGTAATAAGACACATACCTATAGGGTAGGGAAGGGATGCTCTGTTTTGCTTTTCTGTTTGCATAGGTGCCCTCACCTGAAGTTTCAAAAGTGAGATGCTCAGATTTCCTTGAAAGTTAAATGAGGAAGCAGAAGAAAAGGTGATCCTACTGTTTGAGCTGGACTGCTAAAGCCTGAATAATAGCAGAATTTCCTAAAAGTTCATTGGGATTGGGGAGACTCACTTGCATTATTTCAACAAGAATCCCAACATGCATATGCAGATTCATATGATCTTATCAATAGAAGGGGACTCAAAGACAATCAAGTTCAATCCATTAGTGTTTTTGTTTTGTTTTGTTTTGCTTTTTGGAGGGCAATTGGGGTTAAGTGACTTGCCCAGGGTCACACGGCTAGTTTCTGTGTTAAGTGTCTGAGGCCGGATTTGAACTCAGGTCCTCCTGACTCCAGGGCCGGTGCTCTATTCACCATGCCACCTAGCCGTCCCCAATCCGCTAGCTTTACACATGAAGACAATAAGGCCCAGAGAAGCCAAGGGTTTTTCCCAAGGTTCCCCAGCAGGTTAGCAGCAGAGAAGAGACTAGAAGCCGAATCTCTGTTTACTCCCACCCTCACCATCAGGAGCCCAGTACCACTGCCTACTATATATCACATGGCCTCCTGAAGAACAGAAGTGACAAATTAATATATTTCACTATTTTCTTTTAAGTTAACTTAGATACTGCTTCAGAAAGGTTCATCACCTTCTATATTTTTCTTCATTGCCTTTCAGACAAAACCTTTCTCACACGCTTAGTATAAAAAAGTGACATTAGAAATTTATTTTCTCTGGGGCTTCCAAAGAAAATAGTTGGAAAAGTAGCAAACGAAACACATCACTTTTGAGTTTTACTACAGAGTTGTGTCCTCCTATCGTCCTCCCCCTCAACCACAAGTCTGCCTCATACCAGTTTAAGATATTCAAAATTCAAAATATGGGACACTAAGGAAACCCCCAAATATATAATTTTAGCTATATAAAATTAGCTATATAACAGCTAAAAACCTCCAAATATATAATTTCAATGGATTTTTCAACACATAGGATTTTTTGGCATCTTCCTCTTTCAAAGACAGAATAGAGATAATTTGTCTTGACTCACTAATGCAGTCCTATTCTTGTAGTTACTGCACCACCTGGCATCTAACCCCAGAGCTGACTGGGTACTTACATTCAGGATAACTGGGGCTGTGAGCCTTCACCTTTATTCAAAGTTGTAGCTGCCACATCACCATTTGGAGTCAAGATTTATAAAGTGCTCCATCTACTCTTTCGACAGCTATTGTGGGCAGCTCTCCCTTTTAAGTATTTAAAGGAATAGGTTTGGAGAAATTGGGGCAGCAGAATGACTTGGGATTTGGAGAATATGAAGTAACCACACAAAAAGCTAACCCATTGTAGTTATTTTTTTTTCTGAAAGTGAAGAACAGTCAGGATTCTTTAAAGGAAAATTATTTCTTGTAATAGTATCTTGATAGGATGAGCTGACTAACTCTGTAGGGAGGAAAACCTAACCAACTGCACAGTTTTAGATGTGTTCTGAAGAGGGTGAAGCCAATAGGTTTTCCCCCTCAAACTGTAAGTATTTTCCTGTTCTTTATGTCTACAATCCAGCCAAGAATTTAAGAAGTTTGCTATATAACAGCTAAAAATCCACACACCAGTCAATCTCAATAGCTAATAATAACTTTTTAAAAGTCCTTAGTAAAGGTTTAACTAATGTTAGATCTCTGAAGAAGAAGCAATGATTCACAGCATTGGTACCACTAAATGAATGCTGGAAAGGAACAGAAGTTACAGACATTTTCATATCAAATTCTCAGTAACTAAGCAAACCATCGGCGGTGAATTTTTGGAGGATTTAACATTAGCCACATATTGCTAGCTAATATTAATATTACCCAGCTGAGGGTGAATTTAGCTGTTTTAAATAATCAGCTTTATAGAAGTTCACAGGCTGAGAGAGGTAGAAGGGCCCATAGAGATCATTTGATCTAACCCTTGCATTTCATATTTGAGGAATCTGAGGCTTTCAGGAAAGATACTACTTGTCTAAGGCCACACTGTGTGTCTGTGTGTCAGACCTGAGAGTAGAGACCTGGGCTCTTGACTCTGAATCCACTGTTCCTTTCACTATGTCACCATTGCCTTGAATTCTTTCTTTTGAGTTATTGGAACTGGAAGGAATATCTAAGGCTATCTATTAGTATCTATTACTACATTACAATAAGGGCTCCTTAAAAGCAGGGACTGCTTTTGTCTTCCTTTATATGCCCACTCCCCTCAGCAGTTTCTGACATATAGTAGATATTTCATAAATACTTCTTGATTTGACTTAATTTGGTTCACACCTGTGAAGGAATACCTTCTATAATATCTGGAAATAAATATACATACATATATGTGTGAATGTGTGTATACACTATCTAGAATACATTATGTTACTATATTATAGTATATCATGTTATATCATATCATATATAATATCATATCATATATCATATCATATCATGGTTTTCACTCTTACCCAAATGCTTTTCACTAACAATAGTCTCCCTTGATAATTAATATGACTGTATCTAATCTGTTCATTTTAAGTAAGGTATATGTTCCATTTATATAATCTATTCAAGAATAATGTCCATCTAAGATTTAATGATACCTATTGAATCAGTTTGCTTTATTAATATATCTAGTTCAATTAATTATCTATGTCCTATGTATTTGTATAACTTTGACCATGAGTATCAATAGTGCTGTTCTTGGGTACTGTCGTATGTGAATGACTAGACCTTTCCCTTGATATTATCATTCTTGTTTCATGTGTGCTGCTCTCTGTGATATTTGGCTTTGTGTGTGAGTCTATTTTTTTATCTCACATAAAAATCCAAGACTACTTTATAAACCTTATTCATTTAATCTTGACCAAAGCCTTGAGAACTTGATAACTGTTCTAAGTATCCTTGATTTAACAGATAAGGAAAGTGAAGCTTAAAAAGGCCTTGTGATTCTCCTAGGGTGGAATTTGAACTCACACTTTCCTGGCTGGAGGCTCACTTTACTCTGTCCCATCATTAGAAAGTATCTTACCTTCATTATCCTGACTGAGCCTCCCAGCCTTGGGAGGTCAGCATGCTGCTACTATAATCCTTATTTTAGGAAGAAGAAGGAATAAGATTCCACTTTTTTATAGTCTCATAGGAGACAACATCTATGGAACGGCCTTTCTTCTATTGTCAGGTATTGGGAAATTGATCACTTCCAACTTGAAAACTGCAAGGAAAGATAGCTGAGAAATTTTGGGATTGACTCCTGGGAAGGCAGGGAAAACACTTGATCCCTGTATAGCATATTCCTATACCCTGGGACAGGAACCTAATTTGATTGAAACAAAGGACAAGAAATGTGACAGCAGCAGTTCCATTGTTGGCTTTAAGCTTGCTTTACAGAGAGCCATCATTAAGATTTGGTCTGCAAAGTTCTGTTTCTTAGTTACAGTCCCTAGGCCTCTTGACAAAACTTTGTAGTTGGCAAATTCTCCAATTTTTTTCAATAAAAATGACTCCCTTAGTAAGGACTCCTTATTTTACTAATGAAAAACCAAGGTTGAGAGAAGTCCCTTCTATCGTGTGAGCCTCAGTTCCCCGTAAACTAAATGGGGGAGGTGACTAGATTAGATGAAATGTAAGGTTCTTTCTGCCTTTAAATTTGTGATCCTATGATTTTAGGAAATATGCTTCAAAGAAAGAAAATTGGACTGAAAACAATATAGGAAATGCAGAGAAGAATAAAAGATTTGGTTTTAAGTTGTTTCTTCTTCTAATCATTTAACTTGTACTTTTCTTGAAAAGTAATTGAATCTACTACCTTAAGCCTGGACCATCAAGGTGTCGGCAAAGAGCTACCTGCACATGACTTCATCTGACTGTGCCAAGCATGCATTTCTGCCTTGGTGCTAGGTCTCTTGGACCCCTTTGCTCTTGAAGTATCCTCCAGTGTAACTGGCCCCCTGATCCCTTTGCTCTCTAGATGCCCTGGCAAAGGCATAATAGAACTATTTTCTATTCTCAGCCAGACTTTAACTTAATATACTCCAAGTGCCCTAGAAGAGCAAATGACACTTAATGGGAGGAGAATAAACAAGAGTTCCTTGTGCTCCCTATCTGCCTCCCCAGAGAGCAAAAGCAATGTTTTCACAAAAACTTTAGCAGTCGCATTAGTGGTTTGTACTTGTAGGCCTTCCTTGCAAAACAGGTGTCCTCCTTCTGAAAAACTATATGCCACCTGTCTTCTGGGAAGACATTTTAAATGTATTCAGGAGTTCCCAATTTAAAGGAAGCTTGTAAGCAATTTATTTGTAAAAAGAACAGTTGACTCTCCATTCCATGATCCATACATCTTTGGCTATGAACATGCCTGTTAGAGAATTACTTTGGAGTTCTGAGCTCAGGTAACTTAGGGCTCCCACATCAAGGCTACTACAACCAGAATACAGAGCTAGGTGCAGTCAAGGTTGTCTATACACATACAGAATACTTCAGATTGTAGATTACTGTTTGGGAGTCAAAGGATTGGCTTTAAGTCCCAGATCAGGCACCATCTATGTAACATTGGGAAAATTCCTTCCTCCTTTCTCGTCCCCAACTTCCTCATGTTAAAAATGAAAGAATTAGGTCGAATTGTCTCCAAGGTCCCTTCCAGCTCAGAATCTCATCACTGACATTTGTTTCAGGTGATTTTAGATTAGTTTTCAAACATTTTCAAGGCATCAAATACTTGTTAAACATAAATCTAATAAGCTGTACAGATCTGTATCTAACTATATTTTACCAAATACAAAGCAGAGGGCTAAGTAGAAAGCAGAAGTTAAGTGACTTTCCCAAGGTACTAAAGCCAGCGGACAAATTGGGATGTTAAACCAAGTCCCACGACTCCAAATTCATTGCTCTTTCCACTGACTCCTCCTGCCTGTTCTTCTGAACAATTCCTAAAACATCATAATGAGGAAATTGGGCCTATAACCATACATACACATCTATGAGAGGGAGGAGGAGAAAATTTGGTGGATAGAATATTAGGAAGAGCTGGGTTTAAGATGCATATTTGGGTGAGACATTTAAGCTTTGTGTGCCCAAGGTGTTCTTCAAAGTTGTGGGGGAGTTGGCAGTGTGCATTAGTGGAAGAACTTTAATTTTTAAAAAAAATTCCCATACCAGTGAAATCACACTTCAGGACGTGTGGGGGGTGGGGGGGTATATAATCGTATAAAAGTCACATAGAGACAGAGAGACACACAGGCATTACTCAATTGGAAATATCCACCAACAATCAGCAAATTAGATTGTGCCTGAATTAGCATTCATGTTCTCAATTGAACAGTTTGTGTAAGTGATAGTACGTTAATATAGCCAGACTACTCTGGAGTCTGACAAAGTCAAAGCTTATGTGTTTCCTTTTTTTGGGGTACCAGATGTGAAATGTGTTTGTAAAATAAAGTCTTTTGATGTGCTGAGTTGCTAATGAATTCTGATAAGTAATCTTAATAAGCCAGTTAGATTGAGGACAGAAATGTCAGTGCAGATGTGTTGTTCCTTTTGGTTGAAATTCAGCTAAGAAATACATGGAACATTGTTAAAAGAGTCTAATTTTTCCTCAAAAAAAAAAAAGGTTTCCATCCAGGTAACTGAGTTTCCAAACAGGATTATGAGTTATCTTGAGCATCTATTAAAATGGTGCTGATGGGGGCGGCTAGGTGGCGCAGTGAGTAGAGTGTCAGCCCTGGAGTCAGAAGGACCTGAGTTCGGATCCCGCCTCAGACACTTAACACGCACAAACAAAAACCTAGCCGTGTAACCTTGGGCAAGTTACTTAACCCCAATTGCCCTCCCAAAACAAACAATAAATAAATAAATAAAATGAAACTAAAAAAAAAATGGTACTGATACTTTCCAGGCTGTCAGAGCACTGTGGAACAATTCTGGGGACTGGAACTATTAGCAAATTAACTTATTGAGACAAATTTACTTAGGGAGGGGAGGTAAAGAGATTTCAGGGAGACACTTTGGATTTCAGATCACAGTTCTCCATGAAAAGAAAGGACTTATACTTAGGGTGACCTGATGTTTAGGGAGAAGGAAAGGCTGCAGTTGTGTGGCTTCTTATTTTTAACTGAGTAGGTACTAAGTGCAAATGTTGTCAGCTAGGTGGCGTAGTAGATAGCACCAGACCTCAGCTGGGTGGTGTACTCAATAGCTGGACCTGGAGTCAGAAGACTACTGTTCAAATCCTGCCTCAGGCACTTAGGAACATTTATATGCTACTCAGGACATCAGTTAGCCTCTGCCTCAGTTTCCTCATCTGTAAACTGGGAGCAACAGTGGCACCTCTTTTCCAGGATTTCTGTGAGGATAAAATGAGACAATATTTGTAAAGTACTTTGTAAATTGTAAAGCACTTTATTTCCATTTCATTGCCAGTGTAAGGGCCACTTGCCTAGCCCTACTTAAGGCTTTGTAAATTATTACCGCTGACCACAGGATTAATAATGGGATATGAGGTCTTTGATGTTTTGACTATAAAGCTGTGAAATTCTTTGACTTGAAATTCCTGTTAACGATACTAAATGTGAAGGAATTAAAGACATCAGATTCTACTTTCCTTTGGTCAGCAAAGGGTACAGTTTACACATTCTTTTCCCAAGGTGCTATACTAATACCATTTTTTAGGATGCGCAGCAACAAAATCATTTAAATGTTTTATGTAAAATAAATCCTTATTTCTCGTTGACTTTCTTTCTGAATATGGAGATGTATTTTCAAAGAAAGGGGGGAAAATCTCCCATCAGACTGAGATGAATATTTTACAAGGGAGATGCTAGCCAGTGGCATGCTATGGTTGTATCAGGGTGCTTTTGACGCACTTTAGTGACCTTGAAATCTCCTTTCTGCTACTGCCATGTCCTCCTTATACTATCCGAATTTTTCCTCACTTAGAGAACCCTACAAATCAACAGTAACTGCTTATATATTATATATATATTTTTCTCACAATTTTGGTACAAAAGCTGAGATTTCATTAGAGTAGGGAACTCCCATTGTGACAACCCCTTTCACTGATGTGGATGGACACCTTATCTTAGAGAGTTGCCAGTGGAACTGAGATGTTAAATGATTTATTCATGGTCATACACCTAATATGTGTCAGGTGCAAAATTCAAGGCCACCCCTTTATGCCAGATTAGCTCTTCATAGATTTTAGTGCACTTAATTTGGCTTGAGGATTTACAGTGTCTAATACTATTAATCTTTAATTTTAGATTTCACCAGTAGGTGCCATCAGCTAACATGGGTGTTTTCCAGTATGACCATTCATAGGATCATAGATTTAGAGCTGGGAAGGGACCCTAGAGGTCATCTAACTCATCACTCTCATTGTACCGATGAGGAAATCGAGGCCAACAGAATTGATGTAATTTGTCCAAGGTCACATAGTAAGTACAAAACCAAGGCTGTATGACTTCTAATCCAGGGATCTTTCTGCATCATAGGATTTAAAGCAGGAAGGGATGTTAGAGTTCATCTAAAACTCTTACATTTTATTTATTTTTGCTTAATCATTTTTATCATCACCAATTTGCGTAGATGATGTACATAGTGATTTAGTTAAAATTTATAAGATCATAGAATGTTAGAGCTGCAAGGAGCCTTAAAAGTCATCTACTCCAAACTCAGTGATCTATTTGTCTTTAAATCCTCTTACTCCAAATCTATCACATATTCTCCTATGCCACTCTATCTCCCAAGTGCCTGGCTGTTTAATGCCCAATTCCATCTTGTAGTGCCAGCCTCTAAGGCTCTGTCACTCAGGCATAAAGCAGAGCAATCATTACCCTGATGATTTAATATTTAAGAAGAATAGGCATTATAAAATTGAAATGTCCACAAATAATTCCCCTTGATTGAAATAACTCTCTAGGCCTAAAGCCAAGGGCATAAAAAATAAGGAATAATATGCCTTTGAAAACTCTTCAAAGTCTTCCTCACTTCTCTGCCTCCGTGGTTTCTTAGATGATCAGAGTTGCTTAACGTTTGTGAAGTATAGGCATTAATACAAGTTCAGAGAATTGAAGATCAAACATGCCATCTACCTCTTGCCAGAAAAATAATGGACTTAAAATGTAGAATGAGACTTACCTTTGTAGATATGATCAATGTGGGGATTTATTTTGCTTGGGCTATGCAAATGTTTTACATTGGTTTTAGTTTTTATTTAAAAACAAAATTGAATGGTATAGCAGGAGGAAGAAATGCTGAATGTTCATAAAAATGAAAGAATAAATAATTTTAAAGGAGAAAAGGAAATTCAGACTTTAAAATAAAAAGCTGGCTAGGGCTTATGTAATTGACCCCATAATCAATGAACTATAGGAAATAATAGCAATATAATAATACTGAGGTATGTGGATAAAATCAAACTGTTATGGCTTTCTTGAAAAACACACTAAATAGCTTATTCATCTCATGGACTATTTTTTTCAGTTATATCAAAATGTTATTTGGATTCAAATGTAAAATATTTACTGACAGTTGAAGAAAGATATAAAATGAAGGCTTTGAATTTGAATCTGAAGTTCATATTGAACCCAATGGATGAAGGTAATATCTATAATAAAGTCTTTCTCTCCAGACTAGTCAGGACAAGCATAAAGATATCAAAAAGACTGGCTGAATATGTTAAGAGAGTTACTGGCATCCTGAAATCAAAGTTGAATGGGCAGAGAACACCTATGAAATTTTGGAACTATAAAATATATTATAATGGATTTGGAAATTACCCTCCCCAAATCCTCCTGTCTTCTGGGAAGATATTTTAAATGTCTTCACCATCACCCTAAGACTGTTCTAAAAAGAAATAGCTCCTTGCAAAAAATGAGGAAGAGGATTGGTAAACCTTCTTACAGCTTGTAATGTATAGGTAAGAAACCTACAGAAATACTTTTGGAACAAGCAAAAATGACTTCAAGCAGGAATAAAGGCTTTTAACAGGTATATGCCATTAGATTTGTGGAATGTAACACAAAAGAGCTTGTGTCCAGATAGAGCATATGGATAGGTATGTCTGAGAAATGAAACTAATAGGCTTTGCGTGGATGACATTTGAATGAATTCAACCAACCCTGTGTTACCAAAGAAACACTGAAAAAAATGACTGAGTCATATGGATTTACCACCATGTGTCAGCTGCCATCTCAACCTAGAACAGGGGTGGGAGAATTATAGCCTCAAGGCCATATGTGACCCTCTGGGTCCTCAAGTATGGCCTTTTAAGTTTGGAATCGGTCAAAGGGCCATACTTGAGGACCTAGAGGGCCATGTGTGGCCTCGAAGCCACAGGTTCCCCATCCCTGGTAGAATATTTGGAACATTCCTTCATATCTGTGACCCTATTTTTCCATTGGTGCTTTCCTCCAAGAACCTCCATTTTGAGGAAGGGCCCAGGTCTCTCGTTCTTCTCCAGGCTTTGATTCTGACTCTTTGGATTTCATTAACATGCCTCAACTGCCATCTCACCCTAGAAGTTCCCTCCTTGCCTATTCTCACCCAGGAACATCCCTTCTTCACTGTGACCTTTTTGTCTTGGACTATTCCTCCATCCCTGTGGTCTTCTTCTCCACCTTTTCCAAGGTGAGTTCTTCCCAGATCTCTTATTTTAAAGAAGAGCCCAGGGGGGCGGCTAGGTGGCGCAGTGAATAGAGCGCCGGCCTTGGAGTTTGGATGACCCGAGATCAGATCCGGCCTCAGAAAATGATCACCCACGCATAAATAATGACTAGCCGTGTAACCTTGAGCAAGTTACTTAACCCCAATTGCTTTAAAAAAAAAAAAAGAAGAGCCCAGGTTAGTCATCCTTTATTTCTTTCCTGGCACTGCTTATAACTCTCCACCCTTTGGTACCTTCCTCCCACTCCCAACTTTTCAGCTTCATTTTTTGTGCTATCTTTTCCCTTTAGAATGTAAAGTCCTTGAGGCAAGGAGATTTCCTTTTGCTTCTCTTTATATCCCCAGTGGTTTAGTGCAGTGCTTGACATATAGTAAGGGCTTAATAAATGCTTGTTGTGACTTGTTAACTGTTTGTGGGAATGCAGGGTTTTATAATAGTAATTTAGGATGAAGTCATTGCCACCAGGAATTATAAAAATGTTATCCTTAAGGATCTTGAATTTAGTAATCAATGTATATTATACAAAGAATTGGTAGAAACTACAGTTTACAGTTTGCAGCATGTCACTGATAGCAACCATAAATACATAGTAAAACATCAGTCATTTGGTAGCTAGGATTATAAATCAGAAGTTTTCTATTTTTCATGGACTGAGAGAAAACAGATCTCCATACTCCAAATACAGACCTCAAAATATTCTGGACAACTCAATCAATAACTTATACTGAAAGTGAAGCATTAACACAGACTTATCTCTTGTCCACAATCATCCAGATGTGATATTGATCTCTAAAAAAATTGGGAACAATTTTTAATAGATGTCACTCTACATAGTTCTCATAATCTCCAAGCTACCAAAATTGAAAAGATTTCACAGTGTAGGCGCTTAGTAAGAAGATATCAAAATCATGTAGAAATAAGATGAAGTTCATAAAATTCCTGTTGTCCTTGCTACTTTTGGTGTTATACTGAGGGACGCTTTCAGCAAGCCTACAGAGGATAAGCTAATACTCCAATCATATAAAAACAGTTATTTTATCCATCTAGAGGCAAATAGATGGTATAATGGATAAAGCCTTGGGCCTGGATTCAGGAAGACTTTAGTTCAACTGCAGCCTCAGACATTTATGTTACCCTGGGCAAGTCATTTAACTTATGTTAGCTGCTATTTCCTTAACTGTAATTTGGGGATAATAAGAGAATGGTGCCTGCTTCTCTGGGTTGTAAGGATCAAATGAAATATTATTGATAAAGCTCTTAGCACAGTGCCTGGTAGATAGTAGACATTTAATAAATGCTTATTCCCCTTCCCATCTCTGCATTAGTCCTTAAAACATTATCTATAAAAGAATAGTAACAGAATGACTTGTCCTAGGACTATTTCTTGATGAACCTCATTTAAGTTTTTTAAAAAATAAGAATGAGCTTGTGAAAAATATACTTAGTCTAGGAATAAATAATATTTGTTGGAAAGCCAGGAAGGTTTATATTACAGTTATTTTACATTTATTCTTTCCCAGTAAATAGGTAGCTCCCTTAATGGAGTATGCCAATTCAGACAAATGTGAGCCCTTTTATACTGCTTCTATTAGAATTTCTGGCCTCTTTCTCCATTGGCTAGGTGCAACCTCGGGAGCTGTCCACCTCATGTTTCCCTCAAACAGCTCATCAAGTATGTGTACAAGCCTCTAAGCCCCTACCTGATCAGAAGCCAGGCCCTGCTAAATTATAGCTCTGATTAGAACCCTTCACCTCTGACCCCCATTCTGCTATCAAAGATAGGGGCACTTTTAATTACGTGGAAACAAAATTCCTCCCATTATTTCTCAAAAGCTGAATAACAAAAATGCTAATAATGGCAGAGATATACATAAGCATGTATCTATGTCTACATTGACTCAGCTAACACCTACAATATGTTGAGCAAGATATATAGAAGGAATCATTGAGCTATGTAGATTGATTTGTGGAGAAGGATTTATGATGTCAGTTCAGGATCATGTCATTGTCACCAGAAATTATAGAAGAATGGTCTTTGAGGAATTTGGACTTAGTGTGTTATTGATTAGTGCAATTTATTTAAAAAAAAATGATAGAGGGACAGCTAGGTGGTGGTACAGTGAATAGAGCACTGACCCTGGAGTCAGGAGGACCTGGGTTCGGATCTGGCCTCAGACACTTAACACACACAAATAGCAGTGTGTGACCTTGGGCAAGTCACTTAACCCTAATTGCCCTCCAAAAAAAATGATAGAAACTATGCAGCATATTTTGCAAGTTGCAGAAATTTATCATCTACTGAATACCTATCAAGTCATAAAGACCTGATGGATCAGAATTATATATGAATTACACATCAGAAGCTTGGTATTCTTCATTAACAGGAAATAAATCCTTGTGTTAACAAATACAAACTCCAAAATATCTTTGAGGGGGGCTAGGTGGTGCAGTGAATAGAGCACCAGCCCTGGAGTCAGGAGGACCTGAGTTCAAATCCAGCCTCAGACACGTAGACACTTAGAACAAAAAAAAAACTAGCTGTGTGACCTTGGGCAAGTCACATAACCCCAATTGCCCTCCCCCCCAAAAAAGCACAAAATATCTTTGAGAATTCAACCAATAAACTATATTGCAACTGGAGCACTATCACAGAACTGTTGCCCACAATTACACAGACATAACACTGATCCTGTAACATTTAAGAACAACATTTTTCATAGGTATCACCATATCTAGTGATATTTAGTTCTCAAGGTATATGGGATAAAACAAAACACTTTTTTTGTTTGTTTTTGGAGGGCAATTGGGGTTAAGTGACTTGCCCAAAGTCACATAGCTAGTTAATTGTTAAGTGTCTGAGGTCATATCTGAACTCAGGTCCTCCTGACTCCAAGGACTGTGCTCTACTCACTGTACCACCCAGCCTCCCAAAACAAAACACTTTTAGAGGATAGTGATCTAACAGAAAATGAGCTCTGTGTCGTCCTCATCTTCTTCAAGTATCAGAATATGCTTTCATTGAATCCATAGCAGATAAACTTAGATCCCAACATCCTTATTCAGCTACAAAAATCAATTATTTTATCCTGTGCCATAGTTCACAAGATATTATATATAAAAGAATTATAGAAGGATAATTACTTGTCTCAGGACCATCTCTTTGAATTACATTGAAAAGATGTGGAGAAAAGACAAAAATAAGGCTGGTGATGTAGGCAGCAGGGCCTGATGAAATTAAAAGGTAGCACTTTTCAGACTTTGAGTGACCATATTTGGAGTTTATTAGGGCACTCACTAAAAAGCACTTCAAGACTTTAAGTGGCCATATTTGCATATGAAAAGGCCAGGAAGCAGGTTAAGCACTTGGCCGAGACAATGGACTTGCCCCCTGGCCATGGGTTGCTTCCAGCCTTTTCTCCTCCCTCTCCTTTATGTGGGTAAACAGGAAGGACTGAGAATTTTAAAACTGACCTCTGCTTGTCCTGTCAAGTGAGCTCAAGAGTCTGCTAAGGAGGAAGGCCTCAGCTGGGGGAGAAGGGTACTGGGAATGGGGGGGGTGTAGAATTGACTTGAACCTCTTGTAGAATTTAGAAACATGGGGGAAGGGGTTTCTCTCTCCCCTTCCCCACTCCCCCCATCAGCAAAGACATCTGAAAGAGGGGAATCCTTTCATTTCATCAGTTGTCTTGGGTAACTTAATTGATCAAGAATCCCCTGATCTTCCCCTTCCACATGCACATTAATAAAAATATTAATAGTTTACACATATAAGGTCATTTAAAGTTTGTAAAGTAGACACTTTATAGTACAATATTATCCCCATAGATTTACACAACTCTGTGAGATAGGGATTGTTGTTATCACCTATCTTTTAAACCACCCTTTTCATCCTTAAGTGGGACAAATAGTCAGCCCTTGGGGTTCTGAAATTTTGAAGACTTTGAGAATAGATAACTGGATTTGTAGTAAAGAACCCTTGGCCTCAAATCCTACCTGTGCTAACAACTAGCTGTTATATGATTGATCCTGGGTCTTCATTTCATTAACTTCAAAAGGGGAATAATACTGCCTTTAATATCTACCTTATAGGTTTATTGTAGGGCACACATGAATGAATGTGCATAAAGTGCTTTGCAAACTTTAAAGCGGTCTAGAGTCAAAGCAATTTTTTTCACACAGTAACAGAACCTAAAGATTTTTTTATAGTAAATTCTAGATTAACCATGTTAATGTAAGATAAAATGGAAAATCAATATTTCCAGATACCTGAGGTAAGATTTGCCAATTCTACTTTTTTTTTCTCTGAAATCTCAGTAAATAATAGAACCATTTGGTTCCATTTGCTTTCTCCAGCTTCAGTTTCTGCATCTGTAAATGAATACTAGGCAGACCTTTGAGGCCCCCTCCCCCTCCCAGTTTTGGAAATGAGGAAACAGAGGCTGAAGGTACTGGCTAACTTGCCAAAGGCCACAGAGCTTTGTTTCCCCCATTGCATACTTTGTTCAAGCTGTAGGCCAACCTTTGACCTCAAGCCCCAAAGATTGCATTCAGCTTGTGTGGATTTTGTTGTGCAGAGAACATGAGCCTGCTTTCCACTGGCTTAGGAGGAACATAGATCTTTCTTTTGATTAGTGGAATGAGTATTCTGGAGGGTAGCTCAACTGTGTAAAGATAGATACCACCCCCGGAAAAAAGGATGAGAAAAATTTCTCTTAAATTTTCAAGACGTCAATTTTATCACTGGAAATGATTTACTTATGCCTCTGCTCTTTATTTAGACAAGTGTATTTTCCTAAAGCTCCCCAAAGCAGGAGAATTTTCTGGTCTTTTTCACCCTGGTTCTATAAAACATTAGACTATGTAATTGAGCATATATTGAACTTCTTTAGAAAAACTAAAATATTGGACCAGTGTCTATGCTTGTGGTTTGCTTTAACCAAGCCCCCTGAAATTTGACTTCTGACTTTATTTCACTAAAAATGTGATCTGCAGTTACCAATGATTTCTAAATTGTCAGATCTAATGGTTACTTCTCAGGATCTTTCTTGACTTTTCTGCAGCATTTGACAGGGTTAACCAGACTCTACTAATTAGTCTCTTCTGTCTGGGTTTTCCTACTTATCTGACTACTTTTCTGTCTCTTTAGTTGATTTGTCATTCATATCACACCAATTAGCCCCCTTTGTCTCTAAAGGCATTGTTTTAGCCTGTCTTCTTTTCTCTCTATATTCTCTTACTCTATATCCTCATCAATTCCTATAGACTCAATTACCATCTCTACACAGCTGTATACACCTAACTCTCATCTTTGCTAGGATCTCTGGTCCTACCCCACTAGATGCCTCTTGATTGTGACATGGGTGTCTTGTAGTCATCTGAAATAGACTATATCCAAAATAGAGATCATACCCCGCCCCCATTCATAATTAACCTTTTACTGTTGAGGGAATGAAATCAAGTAAAAAACAGTTATTGGGGAGGCTAGGTGGTACAGTGAATAGAACACTGCTCCTGGAGTCAGGAGGACCTGAGTTCAAATGTGATCAGACGCTTAACACACGCACACATAAAAATTAGCTGTGTGACCTTGGGCAAGTCACTTAACCCCAATTGCTCTACCTTCCCTCCTCCAAAAAGCAAAACAAACAAACAAACCATTTATTATGTGCTTATTATGTACCAGACACTGTGCTAAGCCCTGGGGATGCAGAAAAAAGGCAAAAATATTCCCTGTCCTTAAAGATTATATGTTCTATAATCACTAGGTAGGTATATGTACTCTTTATGCATAGTTATTGGTAGTCTTCCAAGGGAAGATACTGGCAGTTGGGATGACTAGGGAGGGCCTCCTTCAGAAGGTGGGATCTGAGCTGAGATGAAAGGCAGTCCTGGAAGTTAAGAGCAACAGATAAAGAGGGAGAGCATTCTAGACCCAGAGGATACTCCTTGCAAAGGCATGGAGATGAGTGAAGAGATGTTGTTTTTGACATGACAAGTAGGCCAGGGGCTGCATAGGGGGTGTAAAAGGACCTCAGTGGTGGGGAGGGGGGCAAGTTAAGAAGAGCTTTACTTGCCAAACAGGAGATATTTTGTCTGATTGTAGAGGTTTCCTTGATTCCGGGCTCTCCCTGAACCAGTGATTTACCAAATCCCATTGTTTCTGTCTCCACAATCTCTTTTCCTTATTTCCCCTTCTTGCAGTTCCCATAACCATCATCCTAGTTCATGTCTTTATCACCCTCACTCTTCTGGACCTTTATAGTAGCCTGCCTGCTGTTTGATCTGTCCTTCACACAGCCTCTAAAGTGATCTCCCAAAAGCCTACATATCTTGTTACATCACTGCCCTACTCTATGGATGAATGCAGAAAAAAGCATTTCTTCAGCACTTACTTTGTGTAAAGCCCCGTGCTTTGATACTTAGTTAGTAAGACAGTCCCTACTATCAAGGGGGGGGGGGGGAAGTCATGGAAGGCTCTAGCTACAGTTCACACAGAATTCCTGTGGTCCTTTGGGTAGAACAGCAAAGCAGATGCTGATGTCTCCCTTTGATTTACCATTTCTACTGGTAAATTCTTATCTAGTTCTGAGGTTGACCCATTTGTCAGAGACAAAGACTTCCTTTCTGGGTTTTCAGTCACTGTGACTGGAGCCCCTGCAGGGGCCTATGGCCAGGTGGCATCTCCACAGGGCTTACTTCCAATGATAATGTCTAGGAGCCCTTCCCTGGAAGCATTGCTGTTCTCAAGACTCTTGGGTTCAGTGTCTCAGGCTAGTAATTCCATCAGGGTTTGAGGGGAGATGGTGGTAAAAGTGGCACATACCATCTTCTGTATCTTCCCCAGGGATGCTTCAGCTGCGTTAGCTTGCCTTTCCCAATTGCCTCAGGTGCTAGTGCCCTCCCTCTCAAAATTACCTTTGTATTCATTTTGTCAGTATTATTCTTATTTTCATACTTATTTACATATATGTTGCCTCCTCCATTACACTGCAAGTTCCATGAGGTCAGGGGCTGTTTTTGCCTTTCTTAGCAGAGAGCCTGACTCAGAAGTAGGTCCTTAGCTTGTAGATTGTAGTTGTTAATCAGAGCTGAAGGTTGTTAATCATGGATCCCTTTCCCCCCAAAGACCATCATTGAACTTAAACTCTCCTGGCATCACAAAGGCAGACTTCACAAGTCGATGCAGGCCTGTGTTGTCTCTGAGTCCCATTTTATACCAAGCTAACTTGGGATGCCAGTGACTCGCAAAACATATTGTTTAAACATGTTCCGATTGCTAACAGACCATACTGTTATGCCTTTTAGATTTCAGTAAACCATATGAAAATGCTAATTATTGAGTCTACATTAATTTGTATAAATTATGCAAATTGAGTAGCAATTAAGCACGACTGTGGCTGAGGTAGATTCCATGCTATTTTTTAACTTTAATGTTGGACTGACACAGATTCTGTTCACTAAAATAAATTGTTTTATTGTGGAGTGTTTACAAAGCAATTGCTGATGGTAATTGGTTGTAGATGACACTATTGTGCATTTCCTGAAGATTTATTTAACCATATGCACTGCAAGGGAAAAAAGGTCAAGAAATAACATAGACTGTTAGAGCATTTCATTCACGGAAAATCGTGCCTGTCAATTAACGGGAGTTGATCCTAACAAATGCACCAGAGGAAAAAATATAGAGCAAATATACATACCTGCATAACTGAGACAATAATACACATTTCCTGTGCTAGATAATAGAGAGAGAGCAGACAACTATATAGTAGAGAGTAGAGACACCCTTACATAAAGATTGTAAGGAAAACACACATGTATATAGGAGAGATTATAGATCGGAAACATGTCTACACAATCAAGTCTAGAGAAAAGTTCCTGGAAAGTCAGGAACATAGAATCATGTGTGTTTCTGTGTGTATGTATGCACACACACACACATCTATTAAAGCTACAGAGGAAATATATCCAGGAAGATCGTATCTCTTGGTTAAATGGATTTTTCAAATCGAGTGTCTCATTTTTTTCTTCCTTAAAAGGGGAATTTCCTCTCACCCCTAATATGAAAAATGTCCAACTGACTTGGTCCATTCCATGCTACCGACTTTTGCTAAGAATTCCTAAATCACATGGAACTAGACAGCTCTTACTAATACATAATAGCCTTAAGATGGATGCTTTGTAAGGTGGGTAGAAAGCTTTCTTAATACCAGCTCACAAATTAACTCAGATAGGCACATAGCTTTTCAAAGCACCCCTGCCTATTTTCAGTTTTATTTCACAGAAACCCAACTCTATTCAAGATCATGTCTTCTCTTTGCTCTGGAACAATGACATCAATAGCATTATTGTAGATCACAACTGTGATTGTGGGGAACATCCATCTGGCTCTGGCTTCTAGATTTGGTTTTTCAGATGTGCTAGTTAAACATACTGGCATATCAATACAGTGAAAGAAGATCAATCTTTCCTTAGGTTTAAAATGATTGTGGGGAGAAAAAGAAACATGTAAATGATAACGGGAAATTTCAGTAATGGTTTTAGGCCAAAAATTGGGAATTTCTGTGATTAAGGAGATTGTACCAAGCCTTAGTGATTTATTTCACTGTAGTTTCTCAGATCAACAATGAATGTTGGAATCTCAGGTGCTCTTTCTGAGAGTTTCACCAAAATAGAGAAAATTTGTTCAAATACTCCCACTGGGACCATATTTATGCCATTATTCCAAAAAAGTTTAATTTAAATAATAAACAAATCAGGAATTGATTCTTTTAATAGTTTTTAGAAATGTGTTCTGTTTAACCTCAAAATCTTTTTTTATATTGCCTCCTGGCTTGACAATGTGCTGAGATATTTGAAAAGGAAATGATGATGCATTTCATTGTTGCTTCATTTTTTGCTAATGAATCCTACATCCTTGAGGTTTTCTTTTAAGTGGCACTGGATTGTTGATGTCAGATTTTATCTTTCCCTGAGGTTTGGAAAGGATATCTACCTGTTTTTTGAAAATATGTCAGTCAGTGCCAGCTCCTCCCCCTCCCAATCCTCCTCCCCTCCACCCCCAATGTTTAACAGATTGACTGTAAATAGCATTACTGGTCCAGTGTTTCAAATGGATATCTATCTTTTCTTACATATGGGAATGAATAAATTTGGTTGTAAGTCAAAACCTGCTGTATACCTCTGACAGTGTTGGAATAGGGTTGAATGGAATTAAAGAAGAAATGGATTAAATGGAATTGAATATTCCAATATTCCAAATTGAATGGAGGCCCATCTTTGAATTGATATTAATTGAGGATTGTTGTTAGAACTCCTGCTTATCTCTTTTTTAGGAAAGAAAAAAATCATTTTCATATACTAGGCAGTCAGAATACAAAGAAAAAACTGATGTTGGGCCTGCCCCCCAAGGAGCTGTTGCCAGCCATTGTCATTTAACTACTTCAGTTTTTCAAGCATCTGTCTCACAAACACAAATCACAGTTTAGGTGGTTCCAACTTCCAGGTTCATTAAGTGCCTTTTATGTGTGATTCTGGACATACAGAGAGGAAGCAGACCCTGCCCTCAAGGAGCTTACATTCTCCTTTTAGAGAAAAAAAAAACTGTAAACAGAAAAGTAAATGAAAAATATATCAAAAGCAAATGCAAAGTAAATCACAACCCTTTCCTTGCCTTAGCCAATGGTTGCAAGAGTTACTTTGGCCAAAAAGTGGTCTTCAGTGGCTTGTATTGACAAATTTGAAAGAACAGAAACATCTTAACTTAAATCCTTGATGTCAGTCCTTTGTAATGTTCCTTTCTGCCAAAAAGCCCGTAAGAGAATTGTTTCAAAACCCAAAAAAGAGCCAGAGTCTGAACTGGCCTAATTATTTGCTTAAGAGCTGAGAACTTGGGGAATTGTATTCTCCGCACATGAATTCCAGATACAAATGAGTATATCTGTACTTTGTGTTGCCTGCAGATTAAGCCAATAGAAAAATAGATCTCTACCCATTTTCAGTGAGCAGTGAAATCTGAATCTATAGCTTGCAATTGAAGCCATTTTCCCCAAAGCCTTTGAGGGCTGTTACTCAGTCTGGTGTAAACAATTTATTGTGAAAGTCCTAGAATATTTGCATTTTAATTAAAGAAAAATTTAATTAAATACCAAACTTTAATCAGAAAAGCAGAATTTAGGCAGACAGTGCACTTGCATGTTAAGGAGCCTATTCTGAGGGGATGTGGGCTCCTGCAAGGCTGGGTTTTGTGCCATTTAAATAGCAAAATGGCATCTGGGTCTCTTCTGGCAAACTGATTTGAAAACAGCTCCCAGCTGCCTTTGGGGCTCTCGCTCTGAATTTGAGAGGGAGGCTTGCATTCTGAAGTGCTGTCATGCTAGTGGTGAGTTGAGTCACCCCAGGAACAGAAAGATAAAGAGGGAGAGGATTTCCCTGAGGTGATCATGATGAGAGGGATGGTCTTACTTCCCATGGGAGTTGAGGCCTCAGGAAATGGATAATTTTGAAACCTAATGGTTTCTCTCTCTCTCTCTTTTTTTTTTTTTGCTTTTTGGAGGGCAACTGGGGTTAAGTGACTTGCCCAAAGTCACACGGCTGGTGCAGGACTCTCTTAATGGGATAAAGCCTATTTGGCTAGAGAATAGTTTCACTTACACTGCTGGGACCACTGATTGTTTGAGTTACCTAGATTTAGGTACCTTAAACATTCTTTTCTCCCCATTTGTGAACAGTGTTTGATTATTCCTCCACCCAGCATCTAAGCCTTGAAAAGAGTCTCTTGCATCGGATTTACAAGTCCACAAAAATGACGACAAACATCAAGAAGGAAGCTTGGTAACCACGAGTTAAGTTTCAGGCCTGAAAGTAGCAATGAGAACTGCCTTAGGAGAGCCATATTTGAATCCTAACTCCTTTGTGCTGAATTTTTGGGATACAGAGGCAAAGACATGGCCCTCACAAGCAGGTACCTGATGAGTCTAGTTGAGGATACAGGCCACACCGAAAAAGAATAGATAGCCAATGATAATAGCCAGTTTTTAAAGATTTGCCAGGTGATTTATTATGTCATTTTATCTCATTTGCTCCTCACAGCAACCCTGACACGTAGGTGCTATTAATATCCCCAATTTACAGGTGAGGAATCTGAGAGGCAGATAAAAATTAAGTGACTTGCCCAGGGTCACAGAGCTAGTAAATGTCTGAGGATGGATTTGAAATCAGATCTTCTTGACTCAAGGTCCAGCTCTCTAGCCAGTGCACCACCTAGCTGCCTGGAGATAATATAATATAAGGCAGCATAAACTGGATGTCACATGTTTGTTTGATACAGCTAACCAGTGCTATAGGCTAGATGTCATGTTCAGGAAAGGCTTTTTAAAGGAAGTGATATTTAAAGAGATAAGATTTAGAGTAGTATTGAAGAAGGGTAGGGAATTCCAGGAAGAGGAAAGAATCCAAGCACAGAACCAGAGGCAGAAATACATATGATATATACAAGGAATCATGGTAACACTTTTTTATTTGTTAAGCCTTTTTACAAAGCACTGTCACCAGCAAGATAACCTGGTAGAGGTCAGATTGTTCAGAACTTTGAATGCCAAGTTGAGTGCTAGTCTTTATCCTTGGGCAGCAGGGAACCATAATAGTCCTTTTACTGCTTTTTGTTCGTTTGCATGCAGGAGAGTTTAGGCTAGGTTATTGGGTAGAGAGATTGGGAGAGTACAAGATGAATTTGGTGCTGCTAGAAGTTCAGTTGTTCTGTAATTAAGAGTTGACTCAAGACTTGAACTTTATCAAATATTAGCTATGCCTAGCATAATGACTCCTGGCCCTTTGTTTATGATGAGAGCCACTTATTTCCTTTTGTTGCACATAAGAAAAACACTGTGTGGGATATGGGATCGTATTCGACTCCTGAGTTCCTTTCCCTTGGCCAAAGCCCATGGTCTTATGGCAGTGCAGAGTATGAGTTGAACCATCTGCTCCACTGGTTGTTTCCTGGGTTCAGGAATCATTTTGTTTCATTTTAGGATGTCCAGACAATGGACTTCCAATAGAGGAACAAAAGGCAGTAGCTTTAAGAGGCTCCCAAATGGCAGGATCAGGAGGATCAAGATAGGATGATTTGCCCATTGCTTGTTATGAAATGAACCGATTTTTGCACAGCAATTGCTTTATATGTCACCCATGTGTTACACAACTCTAGGTGTGGGGTTCAACTACATTAGATCTTAAGTATAGTTTGTAATGAAATAAATAGCAATAATCTGTGCAGACATCCTCCTTTCTACCTTCCCTAAGAAACACAGTCATCCTTCAATATACCATTAGCATTTATGGTCTAGAAAGGCTCATTGAATGGAACTATTAAAAAATCATTATGTGGATGGTAGGTCAGATATTCTCTCTATGGCATTCTGTGCTTAGAGAGGTAGGGTTTTTTTTTTCTTTTCTCTGTACTTTCAAGCCTTTGAATTTCACATGCCACATGGGAGAGTAGAATTGTTGAGAACAGAAACTGTGTGGGCTTTTTAAATTTCTGTATTCCTATCAGCATGCCATCTATACAGCAGGGGCTTAATAAATGTTTTCTGTATGAATGAATGGTGTAAAGGAAAGCATCTGTTATGGGTGCTAGGCATAACCGAAGCAAGTCTAAAGAAATTATCACACAACAGTAGATCAAGATGCCATAAGGTTGAAATATATAATACTTGGGCTACAGATTGGAGACCTGTAAACTTCTGCCTCCAATTTTACCCTCCCAGTTTCAAAGTGGTATGCCATGCCATCCCTATTAAAGACCAATGCTACATGTCCCTGGGAGAAGAGTGTTCCCGGATGTTGGAACCCTTGATTTGGAAGAACATGATCCAAGAGCCTAGGTGTAAAACTTTTTTTCTCCCCTGGCTGTTACTACCAGCTTGTTTTAATCAAAAATAACTGTAGGGCATCTGCTGAAAATATGTGCATTTTAGTCAATCCCAGGTTACCCGAGAGAACAGCAAAATAGTTTATACATTACATTTGCTAGTAGAGAGAAATGTTAAATGCAAACAGTATTTCAAGACAAAAAAGACAAAAATGAAATACCTCCAACCCCACCACTTCCAGCTGGTTCAAATTTACGTTGCCAGAAGGATAGACTAAGGGAGTATTGAAAATGCACAACACCTTATGCATTTTTGAAATTGAAGGAATAAGTTGTTATCTGAAAGGAACTGAATGCCAGGGGGAAGATAGGTGGGCCGGGATGAATGTCGTTGACCCGATAAAGATTGAGCCCCATTGTTTTTTTTTTTCTTTCTGAAAATGAATCCTGTTTAAACAATGTATTCAAAGAGGACCGATAGTATTAATAATAAAGAGCTGAACATACCCAGTTTCTTTCTAGCCATAAAAACAACACAGTTTACTTACCCACAGTTGATATTGAAATGTGCCTGTGGCTGCCAACTGTCTCAGGCCCAAACAAGTGAGGGGTGTGTGTGTGTGTGTGTGTGTGTGTATGTACGTGTGTGTACACATACTATTTGTACACTGATCTATTCAGAAATGCTACTTTTGGGTTATTCCTATTGACCTAGCTTCTCTGGAATCATAAACTACTCCTTGGGAATGAATTACAGCTTTGGAGATCTTCCATTTGCAGAAATCAGGAGGGGACCTTTTGGTCAATTACTTCAGATCACTTAATGATTCCTTAGTGATCCCAAGGACTGAATTCAGCTTCCTTTGGGAATGCTTTATGCAACATGAAGATCTGATTGTATGATAGGCAAAATTTATATAATGACATGTCACTGAAACTTTCCGTGTCTAGTTATTTCCCTATTCAGTAAAGTGCCATGGCTCCCTATTACCTCACAGATTAAATAAAAAAATCCTCCTTTTGGCTTTTAAAACCCTTCATGATCTGGCTCCTTTCTATCTTTCCAATCTTCTTCCATCTTACTTCCCTCCACATACTTTGCCATCCAGTGACGCTGGCCTCTATGCTGTTCCTTGAACAAGACACTTGCCTTTACACTGGCTGTCCCTGGTTTCTGGAGTTCTGTCCCTCCTCATCTCCCTTCCTGGCTTCTTTTGTGTTCTTCAAGCCTCACTTAAAACCTTACCTTCTGCAAGAAGTACTTCCCAACAACCTCCCCCCCGCCCCCATTAATGCTAGTGCATTCCCTTTGTTGACTGTCTCCAGTTTATCCTGTATCTTTCTTACTTGTATGGAGCTGCTTGCCTATTGTTTACCCTGCTGGTCTTAGAGTTCCCTGAAAGCTGGGGCTATTTGGTCTTTGTGCTGAGCCCAGTACCTGGCACACATTAGGTGCTTAATAAATTCTGGTCAACTTGACTTCTTAATTCATGCACAATGATTGGGTATCTTTGCAGTTATTGGCTGAGTCATTGCTACCCTGTTGGATTTTCTCTCTTCTCTGATAACCAAAGAACATTAATCTGTGCTAGGTCCTGGGAATTCAAAAGGGGTTAAAATACAGTCCCTTCGCTCAAACAGATTTCCATAGTTGGGAAGGAACAGAGGATATGTAAGGAAAGATAATTAGCAATGAAAGCACAGCATATGCTCAACTCCAGGAAAATGACCCAGGCAATGATTGCTATTGGAGACATGGAGGTGGGATCATCAGTGTTTCAGAGAGTCCCTAGAGGCTTCATGGGGAAGAAACTTATAGAAGTGGGCCTTTCTCACTTCCCCAGTGCTTTTGATGTTACTCAAGCAATCCCATTTCAATGAAGTGACATTGTAGGTTATGAGATGGCATTGCTGATGTGACAAGATTATATTAATTGTCTGGAAATGTGTAGCTTTAATCATGTAGGAAAGAAAAAAACCTTTGTGGAACCACTCTGTGTTCCACTAAGGAACAATTCATTTGCCCATCATTTTGGGATTGTTGCTAGATTATCAAATCACTACAGAAGCTGCAATATCATCAATGGTTTCTTAATAAAGGCAGTTTGGTGCTACTTGTAAAAAGCAGCTGTGACATGGGAGATTTCCCCCTGGCCTCTCAGCACTTAATGGCAGAAACTAGGCAGTGCCATTACATTGAATTGGTCTGATTATGAGGTAACTACAATAGGTGGAAAGTCTTCCTTTCTTATTCAGAGAAGTGTGGCTATTAATGAAACCATTAGCTGAGTGAAGGCAAGTGAAGAAAAGAGGAAGGAAATCACCATAATTCTGAAACCATTAAGTTGTAATTTCTTTCCCTATTCCAAAAGATATCTTTTTTTAGGATGCTTGGACTGTCCTTTAGAGATTCATTAACTATTTAAGAAAATGGGGTGGGGGGGCAGCTAGGTGGTACAGTAAATAAAGCACTGGCCCTGGAGTCAAATCTGGCCTCAGACACTTAGCACAAAAACTAGCTGTGTGACCTTGGGCAAGTCACTTAACCCTAGTTGCCCTTCAAAAAGCAAAAAAAAGAAAGAAAGAAAATGGGGTGGGGAGAGAACAATTGAAATTTTATTCATTGTAGTATATCAAACCATTACCATTTTGAATGCATATATAGTCATGGTTGAATCATGCTAGCTTGAGGTCAAATCAACTACATTACAGAAAATAAGGTTCTGTTACATATTATAAAGCCTAAAACATTGAGGACTCTTTAAAAAAATGATTTCTAGCCTCCTCACTACAATTATAGTCTTTATTCAGAAAGAAAAGGTAGCATCTTGCTATCATCCATGTTTGGAAAGCAGTCAATTTTCTATTATTTTCAAAGTAAATTTTATAAGCCTTTAAAGTAGCTCTTTTTGTTAGTTATATCCAAGAAGAGTAAATGATGACAGCTAGCCAGTTCTTCTGGTATTATACTTGACTTTGGAAGTCATCTAGTCCATACCCTCCCTTGACAGATGAGGAAATTGAGGTACAGAGAGAGATGTAAAGGGACTTGTCTCCAAAGCACCCAAATAATAAGTAGAAAAAGTAGAGTTGAACCTGGATCCTCTAGGTTCAAGTCCATTGCTCTGCACTGAACCATCCAGCCCCAGCTGATTCAACTTTGTTGAATTCAGCGTTGTTCTGTAGTATATTCTTGCAATCTCAGTGTTTTTCAAGGGATGTCTCATTTGTGCATGGTGAATGGGAGGTAATAGCACCTCTAAATGATTTTTTTAAACCCAGCTCCTAAGGTCTGTCTAAGGAAAATTATCTGGTCTCCTTGACGATAGTTATCATTTATGTGATAATAAAATTCATAATAAATGATAATGATAAATTCATAAGAAGCAATTTACATTCATTATCCCTTTTGAGCCTTCCAGGAGTGCTGTGGGGACAGTAGAACCAGTGCAGTCATCCCCATTTTACAAATAAGCAAACTGAGACTTTAAGACAGGAAGTTGCTTTTTTTTATTCAGTCATTTTTCAGTCAGTTCTGACTCTTTGTGACCTCATTTGGGGCTTTCTTGGCAAAGATACTGGAGTGGTTTGCCATTTCCTTCTCCAACTCATTTTATAGATGAGGAAACTGAGACAAACAGGGTAAAGTGACTTGTCCAGAGTCACACAGCTAGTAAGTGTCTGAGGCCAGATTTGAACTCAGGAAAATGAGTCTTCTCGACTCCAGGCCCCCTGCTCTGTGCTCTGCAGTGCCACCTAGTTACCAAGAAGTGACTAGCTCATGACCAAATCTGACTCAAGGTCAAATGTTCTGCAGATAACCCCAGTACACATTCTTCTTCTCCATGTTGCAAATCAAAAGGATCTTAAAGATCAAGGTTACAGTTCTGCTCAGACCCAAAGTTAGAAATGATTGCCTGTGGAGAAAATGAGGGATGATGAGTATGTGTTTGACATGGTACACAGCTGAGTTTGGTATCTGAGGGAATGTCTTAGAGGGATGTGTTTGCAAAGAGATGCATGCTGGCTATTTGCACTCAGAACATCACTTCAGAAATCTGAGGAAGTGGTCAAAAGAGAGGTATTGGAACCTCTTAATCTAAATTTGTGTTTTCTAATTCTTCTAAAAAGGAGAGTAGTGGAGGGCTGCTTAGTTCAAGGTTTAGCTTTTAATTCCTTTGTATCACTTTGAAAACACATTGTATAGCCGTGTGACCTTGGGCAAGTCACATAACCCCAATTGCCCTTCAATAAAAAGAAAACACATTGTATTAAGTGTTTCCACCCTCCCAGTCAGCCAGCTTTATAATATTCAGTCATATCTGACTCTTCATGACCCCATTTGGGGTTTTCTTGGCAGAGATACTGGAGTGGTTTGCCTTTTCCTTCTCCAGCTCATTCTGCAAATGAAGAAACTAAGGCAAATAGGATTAAATGACTTATCCAGGGACACACAGCTAGTAAATGTCTGAGGCCAGATTTGAACTCAGGAACAGGAGTCTTCCTGACTCCAGACCTGGCAACTCTATCCACTACACCACCTAGGTTTATAATAACTCCCTATATAACTCTCTCACTCCCTATATCCATGCATCTGTTGATTCTCTGTTCACACACCCCTCATTTTATGTCCCTTCTCTTTTATATGATCTCCTCTCCTTGCCTTCTTAGGTGATACTGCCCCCAACTCTGGTGCAGACCCTCATTATCCCACACCTAGACTATTGCAAGAGGCTGTTGGTTCATCTTCTTGCTTCAAGTCTCCTCTACTTCAGTCCATCCTCCACTCAGCTGTCGAAGTGATCTTCCAGAAGTACAGTTCTGAATATGGCATGCCCCACCTCACCCCCCATTTTGCTAAACTCCATTAGCTCTTTATTTTGTCCAGTATCCAATTTAAATTCTCCTATTTGGCACCAGAGGAAGCTAGGTGGCAGTCAACAGAGTGTTGGGCCTGGAGTCAGGCATACCCAAGTTCAAATCCGGCCTCAGACATTTACTAGTTGTATGACCCTGGACTGTTTTCCTAAGTTTCCTTAACTCTAAAATGAGCATATTACTAGCCGTGTGACCTTGGGCAAGTCAACCCCAATTGCCCTGCCTTCTCCCTCCAAAAAACATAAAATGAGCATAACAGTAGCACCTATTTCTTAGGGTTGTTGTGAGGACTAAATGAGATATTTGTAAAAAGTGCTTACCACAGTGCCTGGTGTATAGGAGGTGATATGGAAATGCTGCTTCTTCTCCCTCCCCTTCCCTTTTAAATAACTCTTCAACCTGCTTCCTTCCTACCTTTCCAGCTTTCTTACCCATGACTTCCCTCTAGGACTCTGCAGCTAGTGGCACAAGCAAGAAACCATCTTCCAAACTCCATGCCTTTTCATTGACTGTCCTCATGCCTGCAATTCTTACCCTTTCCTGATTCCCTTTAATGCTGTTGCCTCCCCTCTTTCATCATCTACAATTTATTTTGCATCTCTCTTGTTTGTATACACTTGTTTGCAGGCTGCTTCTCCCCTTAGACTTTGAGTTCCTTGAAAGCAGAACTTGTTTTTACCTTTCTTTGCAACTTCAAGCACAGTGCCTAGCACACAGTAGGCCCTTAATAAATGCTTGTTAACTTGACTTTATTTGACCACATTTACCCATACACACACAGTAAAGTGCTATTTAGAACCTTATCAGGACAAAAACAAAGTCCTGATGATGAGTACACTTTTATAGAGGAAGTGAGTCTGAAGGCAATTATTTTGGAAGGGGGAAGGCAGGGCAATTGGGGTTAAGTGACTTGTCCAAGGTCACACAGCTAGTAAGTATGTCAGGTATCTGAGGCCAGATTTGAACTCAGGTCTCCCTGACTTCAGGGCTAGTGCTCTATTCACTGTGCCACCTAGCTTCCCCAAGTCTGAAGGCATTTGAAACAAAGAATAATCATTTCAATCCATATTTTGATGAGTTTCTTTAGTTGTAATAAATTGAGAGATGAGGTATAAAAAGAAGGCTATTACTAAGAATTTATTTAGCACTTCAGAGGAATTTTACCAATACAATAGGCATGAAGTGTAGGACAGTGACATGCTTACCCTATATAAGAGTGAGCTGATAGCAAACCAGAGATTTACTCCTCCAAGTCACCTTCAGGTAGCATTAAACCTTAATTTCTGGTTCCTCTCAAATCAGTACCTGGTCCCCTACACCGAACCATTTCAACAAGGGATTGTTTTGTGATTTCATAGGTCCCAACTGCCCAAGCTTCCATTCAGATGCTCTCTTTGTATTGGTTCTATGGGAGCATGGTGTATCCCCTATTGACATATCATGGAGTAGCAAACAGGGCTCTGGACTTGGACTCAGAAAGCCTAGATTCTAGACTTGACTCTGCCATCAGCTAGTTGTGCAACTCAAGGAAGATACTTCCCCTCTCAACCTCAGTCTCCCTATCTTTAAAATGAGGGACTTGAACTAGATGACCTTTGAGGTCACCTTCAGCTTTAGTTTTAAAACCACAGGATCTCAGTTACCAAGGCTTTAGAATTTAGTAGAATCTTGGTTAGCACCAGTGCTTTTGAAACCCCATGTCAGGGGCTGGTGATAACAGAAGGTGTATGACATAGTCCCTGCCCTCATGTGACTTCCAATACTTAGGAGAGAGGATGAATAAATAAAAGATGAGCTATAATTAAGGGAAATATATGATTAGTGCCAGAGAGTTGGCATGGGTGTTCCTTGTTCCAGGAGTTCAGAGAAGGGGGTAATAGCATTTGCTTGAACAGTCATGAAAGGATTCACGAAGGCAATGGTATTTGGGTTGGGCTGTGAATGAGGCAGAGTAGTAGAGAGGAGGAGAGGAGGAGAAGGGAACATTTTCTAATACCATTGCCCTGGGGAAATTGCTTTGCCTGTTTGAGCCTCAGTTTTCTCCTCTGGAAAAAAAGGCATAACAATAAAATTTGGATTTGTGAAGTTCCAAAGAAACAATGTGTGGAAAACACTTTGCTAACTTTAAAGTGCTATGTAAAGTCAGCTATTACAGACTGGAATGAGGTGGGGTGAGGAATATTCAGGGATCGATCCATAAGGCCATGTAGGGAAATTGTCATCCCACTTCCCCATTACAGTGTATTCTGTGAATATCTTATCCAGAATACTTACCTGTGTGTATCTTTGTTTTTTGTTTTTTTTTTTTTGCTTTTTTCAGGGCAATTGGGGTTAAGTGACTTGCCCAAGGTCACACTGCTAGCTTTTGTGTTAAGTGTCTGAGGCCGGATCTGAACTCAGATCCTCCTGACTCCAGGGCCAGCGCTATAGTCACTGTGCCACCTAGCCACCCCATACCTGTGTGTATCTTATACAGGAAACTTCCAAATTTTAGGTGGGGCATTAACAACTAGGGGAATCAAGAAAGACCTCTGGCTAAAGTTGGCACTCAGGCTGAGCTGTGATGAGAGTTTAGGGTTCCAAGATATGGTGAGGAGGAGGAGCAATATTTCAGACACAGGGAATAGCCTATACATCTGTCCTTGGTGGCTCAGATCAAATACTCCTTCCTTCAAGGAGCTTTTTTGACCACTTCCTCCATCAAAAGAAAGGAATCACTTTTCCTTTGAACTCCCATAGTACTTGCTTTGCATTTCTCTTATTTTGCTTCCCAATTCTTCCATGTTCTGTGCTTCTGTGTATTTCTTATCTGCCAGGTTTAGATTGTTACCTGCGGAATAGCCCCCACCCCCACTTTGTAAGTAAGGATCTGAGCTCAGACAGACTCATTTTGATCCTGAGGGAATGACCCAAAGGACCATTCTTTCTCTTAAGCTCATACCTGCACCCTACAGTTTTGCTTTGGGGAAATTTCCAAAATGAATCTTAGATATGACTCATGTCTAAGTTTCCCAAATGTAGAAATAGGGTTCCTAATTCTGGCACAGGCACATATTATACAATCTGAGTATTGACTATGAGAGAACTTTAATTCTACTCACCACAGCAAACACATAAGATGCAAAGGACTCCCAGGAGCCCCTGAAGAAATATGGAAACATAAATCAATCAAATAGCTCATTAGACTCATTAAACTTCCCCCAGAAGGTAAGTACACTTTGGGGATCTACTGAACAAATGATTCACTTTCACTTCAGACTTGTGCTATTAGAGCAATAGCAGCAATAGCAGGGTTGGCAAGGCTTAAATGATTGCATCAAGCCCCAGAAAACTACAGGGAATCTTCAGTGAGATCCATGGGCACTCAAAGAAAACAGCCTAGACTTTCACACTGGAAAAACAAACCAAGGATATGAAAAATGAACATTGCCCAGATGATGACATATAGTTGGACAAGTAACTGTGGAGTTGAACCATTCACACACTGGCAGATGGACAGTGATCTGAGCCCAGAGTTTAATAGGAGGAGAAGATTGGACTGAATTGCATTTGGGAAATTGTACAGTGTTTTCAGTGGGTCCAAGCTGCTTGATGCCGCTTTGCATGGGTCCATCTTTGCATGGGTATTCACCTACCTATTGGTGCTATATGGCTGTGAATCATGGAGTACTCCCATCTCAGAAGAGTCATAGTGATAGGTGACCCAAGGGGCAGTATGCTGAAGCATGTAACAGACTGGGACTAAAAAGTAAGATGTTGCATCATCATCTAGAAAACATTCTATTTAGAAAAGGAAGTGGGCTGGCCATGTGAATGAAGGTTATGCATAGTTTTCATTCTGTTCTAGGAAATATTTTGTATAATTAGTTAATAATTAAGTATCATACTATATTATTATATAATCATATTTGTGTGATATAATTGTATAATATTAATTATTATATCGATACTATATTATTATTATTAATTAATCATTATATAATAAACTGAGAAAGACCTCTCTTCTATTGGGCAAGTCCTTTATTGTTGATCTATAAAACATCATAGTTGATAATTACAAAGGATGAGAAGGTATTAATGAGTGGCATTCTGCACTTATGGAGGAAGTACCCACATCAGTGAGGTCTTACATCCGTTTAGATATATCTGCCTCTGGTGTGTAAGAGAGCACGTGGGAGGGACTAAATTAGTGAAATGAAGATGAGAGTTATGGTGAATGTGACTGATCGGATGATGAAAAGGAAGAATAGGATGCTTTCAACATGATTCTCTTGGTTCCAGTTCTTAGTTATCTGTGAATCTTGTTTTTCATTTCTTTTGATACAGTCACTTTGAAGTCTCTTCTTGATGCCATGCTTCTACTTTCATTTCCCCCATGCAGTCTGGAAGAACATTTTAAACCAGAACACTTAATTAATTGATTGGCTTTTTACCAGAACACTTCATTTCCACTGCTGTCTCACTGCCTTGTAAACAGGAAGATTGCAGGCTAAAAGAAAGGGCAGTTTCATTTCAAATGGGATCAGAGATTTTTATCATGAACTTTAAGCATGGATTGTGACAGAAGTGAAGAGGGGAGCAGGAAACCAGAGGAAGGACGTCTTCCCAGGTGAGAGAGGTCTCGTGTTTTGCATCCTTGCTTATTTCTTTAGTTTCTTTGATGCTCCCACAATACATTTAAATGTGAATAAATACATGAAATGTTACTTTCTTCAGACACAAACAGTTTGGGGATTAGACCTTTGAATATCCCACATCATTGCTCTTTTCCATGTTTCATGACCATTTTCATGCCTTAAAAATTAGTTACTAGAAACAAGAGATTTTGGTGCCCCGAGAGAATAGATAGGAACCTGGCCTTTTCTGTTCCTTTTGTACTACCAAACTTGGGGACTATTTGTAGCTAGAGCAGTACCACAGCAGTTAAATTTCTAAAGTATTTCTCTATTAATGAAATTAGTATTGTCTTATGTTATTAGAGAAGTACATGACTGGAAAGAAAAAATAAGTTGGCCATATAGAGTGATAGCATAACAAGTGAGAGGAGCAAGGAGCATGATCAACCAAGAGATAGAGAGAGTTGCAGAAGGCAAATTGGATGGTTTTAAATCATAAAATTCTAAAATAATTATAAAATTATAAAGGTTTTACACAAATAAAACTACTGCAGCTAAAATTAGGAGGGAAATAGGTAAATAGTAAAAAAAATCTTTGCAGCAAGTTTCTCTGATAAAGGTCTCATTTCTAAGACATATAGGAAACAGATTCAAATTTATAAGAAGAAAAGCCACTCCACAGTTGATAAATGGTCAAAGGATATAAATAGGCAATTTTCAAATGAAGTGATACAAGCTACCAATAGTTATATAAAACATTCTAATCACTAATAACTTTATATCCATCAGATTAAAAAAAAACCCACAGTTAATCAAAAAAGGAAAATATAAAATGTCTTAGGGGCTTTAAATGAATAGGTACATTAATGTACTGTTGGTGGAGCTGTGAATTGACCCAGCCATTCTGGAAAAAAATTCTGAGTGCCTGAAAAACTAGAAAACTGTGCATCCCTTTGGCCCAGTGATGTTGCTGTGAGGTCTTCACCCAAAGTTGTCAAAAAAGAGGAAAGGGACCCATATGTTCAAAAATATTTGTAGCAACTCTTTTTATGATGGCAAAGAATTGACAACTGAGGCAGTGCCCATCAATTCAGTCATTATGACTGAACAAAATTTGGTATGTGAATGTGATGGAATACTGTTGTACTTTATGAAATGATGAATGGTATAATTTCAGAGAAACTTGAGAAAATTTTTATAAATGCATGTAGAGGGAAGTGAGGAGAACCAAGAGAACAGTTCATATGATAACAATAATATCGTAGAAACAGCTCTGAGAGACTTACCAACTCTGTTCAATGTAGTGATCAACCATTACTTAGGACTCATAATGAAACATAATACTAACTCCAAATAGAGAGGCCTCTGTATAGCAACTCAGAGTGCATATTGAGACATTTTTTGACCAAGGAAGGAACTCTATATATGTTTGTATCAGGGGTTTTGTTTTTCTTGGTTTTGCAATGTGTATAGGATGGGGCAGGGGAAGGTGGTATGGAGAGAAGTCAGAATTCCATTGGTTAAAAAAAATAAAATTTTAATTTAAAAAAATCTAAAAAAGAAAGTGACCTAAAAATGAGCAGAGCTAGATTAAAAAAAAAAGGTGATGGCCCTATATCTGCTGATGAAACAGGAGGATGCCCACCTGTGTTAAAAAGTGAAGCAGGGAATTTACATGTAGGAAAAGTGAGGCCCAGAAAGTAGAAGTACCTCCAGTCTTTTCCTTTTTCTAATTTATTCTTCAAAGAGATGTCAGCATCAGGGTGACCGTGTCAGTTCCATATTCAAAAAGCATTACTTGTTTTCGTTATCTCTAGGATAAAAGAAACCCCTTGGCCTAGTATTGAAGGTCATTTACAATCTGGTACCATGCTACCTTTCCAGCAATATTTCTAGCATTTCACATGACTCCCCTTCCCGTACACCATGTTCCAGTCAACATGGTTTCCTTGCTGTTCTGTAAACCTAGTGTGCTCTCAGTCTGTGCCCTTTTACAGGTTGCTAGGACACATTCTTTCCTGATTTCTATCTTTAAGAAGCTTTATCTTCCTTCCCAAATACTGCCTCCTCCGTGAAGCCTTTCTTGATCTCCTCTCCCCACACCCAAATGAAAGTGTTTTCTCCTTTTTCAGAAATTTCTCGAGTCCTTTTTTCCAGTGTTTTTCTCCTTTCCCTATCTCTCAGTACTTTGAATGATGCTCATCTGCTCACCTGTTGCTTTTCTGAGAAGGGCATATGCTGTTTTTGCCTAGCCTAGTGAACCTTTTACAAAGCAGGTGGCTAATACATGTATGTTAAAATGACTTGCTCAAGGACACACATTCAGCCAGTGGCAGAGTTGTGGGTAGACCCCAGTCTGCTAATTCCTTCTTCTTTTTTTTTTTTGCTTTTTGGAGGGCAATTGGGGTTAAGTAACTTGCCCAAGGTCACATGGCTAGGTTTTTGTTTGTGTGTGCATTAAGTGTCTGAGGCCAGATCCAAACTCAGGTCCTTCTGACTCCAGGGCCGACGCTCTACTCACTGCACCACCTAGCTGCCCCGTGCTAATTCATTTTTCATTGGTTTTTCTAATGCACAACAAAGCCTTCCCCTGCATAGAGCTAAACATTTCTATTCCAAACAAAAATATCACAAGTTTGGGATAGTGGAAATTGTTCTGGCCTTGGAGTCAGAGGTTTTGAATTTGAGTCTTTGTGTTGTGAAGGTCACCTTATGACCTCAGCTAAGTCATTCAGCATCATTTGGCTTTATTTTTCCAACTTCTTTAATTTTTTCCCACCTGGGATGGACTTCCTGGGCAGTTAGGAAGACCTACATTCAAATCCTACCCCTGGCACTCATTAACAGTGTGACCCTGAGCTAGTCACTTAACCTTTGTTAGCCTCAGTTTCCTCACCTATAAAATGGGGATAATCATAATTAGATTGCTAATCTTCAGGATTGTTGTGAGAATCAAGTGAGATGGTATATGTTAAGTAAGCTTTTTGTAGACCTTAAAATGCTATATAAATGTTAATTATTATCATTGTTTTTACTATTATAGAATCAAAATTTTACCTCTAATTTTCACGCTCCTTTTCACAAGATTTAATTAAATTTTTACTTGTACTAAGCAAACATTTACTAATCATATGCTGTGTGCCGATTATTGCAGCGTGTAGTAAGGAATAGAATAGTAGAAATAGTAGAAAGAAAAGGAATAAAACATAGTCTCTGCTCTCAGGAAACTTTGAGTTTAGTAGGGGAATGGGACTCCTAAACAGAATGCTATAATCTACAGTCATGGGTGCCGAGTGTATTAGAAAGGCATGAAAGCCTTCGAATAGACCTTAGGGATAGGTGAGTTGAATCTTTTCATGTTATAGACGAGATGCCTGAGACTGAGAAATATGGAATGCCTTTCCCTGAGTCACAGGTCATTTACCGAAGGAATACAAAGATCTGATCACAAGGTCTTCTTGCACAGGAAGGTGGTTGCACAGTGTGGAGCCCTAGGAGATCATTACTGGGAGGTGTCATATTTTCGAATCATTTCCCTATTTCCTTTATTGCTATAATTGGAGTGCATAGTAGGAACTTGATTAATTACAGCTCTCTTGGCTGGGGCTCTCAAAAAGCCACATTTTTTTTCTACACTCCTTTTATGAGAGAGAAGGAATTGAATTTTTTGATTAGGGCAGATTGAGTCAAATCATTGGCATCTTCTAAATCTACAGTACTTTAAAATGAGAATTGATGTCCAGAAAGATAATTTGGAAGCCATGTAAGCTCCTTAGTAAACAAAGAAGACTATCACAATGGTCACTATATTATACTTACTATAGCAGGTGGAAGAATATTGTATAGCTTAGAATAATTTTCAGTGCATTATTGAAATAAAAAACAATTTGTAGCATTATTGTAGAATATAGACTCCTCATGGTGGGAGAACAGTTTTGAATGTGTATTTTTCTCTGTGGAGTCTAGGAGAGGACCTAGGATGTGGATTTGTCTCCTATCTGTGGGCCCAGCACATAGTAGGTGCTTAATACATGTACTATGTTGAATTGTGTTGAAATGAATCTGTAGTTAACTCTAACAGAAAGTTACACCAACCAGCATGAAAAATTTTAGTTTTTTTCCTTAAAGTTGAGGTTTTTGCCTTTAAAAAGGTTTTGGTATCTTGTGAAGTAAGCAATAATATTCCATCAAGTGAACGCACTATCAAAGTCTTTGTCAGATAAATGCTTAACTTTCAAAACCTGTCTTCAGGTAGGTTTGAAAATTGGTTTTGAAGCTCTTATTGAACACCTCATTGCCCACATCATGGAAGTTTGTTCACATACTTAACGCTACTTAAAATAGTGTTCTGACAGATTCTTCAGTTGTGGTGCCCTATTTTCAGCCTGATTTTTGGAAGGAGCTGCTTCACCAGGTTTTGTAGTCAGACTTGGCATGAGATTAGACTATGTTATCATCATGTTAAAATAGTCATGTTTGATTAGTCATTTAACATCTTCCATGCAGGCTCTTCAGAGTTAAAGATGCAAAGAAAGAAGGGTAGTGGCATAAAAACAATAAAAGCATGGGAGTGGTTTTAATTTAAAGACTCCAATACATACATTGAGTGCATTACCCTTCGTAGGTAGGAAGAGTCTATTCACTGAAAGCCTAAGTTACAACTTTTTCCTTAGTAACAATTATGACATTCATAAATAGCATTTGATTTGTTATATCTTGGCATGGTTGTGCTGGAATGGATTTAAAAAAAAAGTTTCCCTTCACTATATAGCAAATTCTGTTTATAGGGATGGAGTGACATGTAGGCAACACAGTTTTAATAATTACAGTAGTTAAATTAAAAACAGCATTGGTATTATCACATATCATTAATAATCCCAATGGTGTCAACTCTGGTAGTAGCTGTAAACTTAGGGAAGTCTTCTTCTTGAAATTTCAGCTTTGTGAGGAACCAGACAGGGGACCTCCATTTTCATATTAGTGTTGGGATTAGGATTCATATTTTTGATGATGATCGTGTTCTATGGAGTTGTTATATTCTCAGAGACTAGAAGAATGAAGGCTGGCTTAGTAGAATACAAGTTCTGTTGGATTTTATCAAGCTGGGATATCATGAGTATGGTTCTATAAAAGATCACGTCTGCTGTCTACTGGCCAATTAAACTATTTGAAGACAGATTCTGCAGCATATTGGACACTTGGTGAAGAATTATTTGGCCATGGTTATGCATGAAACAAATACAAGTACAAAACAGACCTCCATTTTATGAAGACCCCTTCTCCCTCTACAATGATTATAGGGAAATGATGGGATGGAGGGAAGAGGTTAATTCTCAGACTATCTGTAAGCATTATTTTAGCTCCTGGTAATCTAAATATGAGATCTATGTCCAACAGTGAGTGAGATAAAACACATGTGGAGGAACATTTCCATAGCCATATTGACATTCTTCCTTTAAATGAAACCAGAAAATATTTTTTAAAATGCAGCTAAATAGAATTATGAGTTATAGGATCTTCCTAAGAAAACCATGCCACCTACACTTTGTCCTGCTTCCTGCCATTAGAGTTCAGACTCTGCCCCCTAGTACCCTAGACTCTGATAATTGAGTATTTTGAATTATCTTGCCCTATACCTGACCACCATACCACTTCTTGGCTATCTACAAACCATATCACCTATACTCTGGCCTCCATCCCACCAGAACTTGGAGTCTGCTTCTGGGATCTTGAGCTCAGAAAAATGAAAGGTTTGGTTCTGAACACTTCCCTTATCTGTAGTTGTAAAACATTTTTTTTTGTTTCTTGCTCCTCTAATTTGTTCATGTGCATATTTATGTCTAAGTTGTGTTTCCATTTGGAGTTTATCATGGTGTATAGAGAGAAATGTTGGTCTGTGACCAATTTCTGCCAACGCTATAGAGTTTTTGTCAAATGGTGAATCCTTACTCCAGTACCACTGATTGACCTCTTTATTTTTAACCAGTACCAAATGGGTTTTTGATTAGTACTGAATTGTATTATAGACCTGCTACTGCTATACTCCCTAAGACATGCTTTTTTATAAAACACCTGCTTGTCTTGCTTTGTGGTGCTTATAATGACTGCAGGTCCAAGGAGCACCTTGAAGGTAGTTGCAACTTTTGTACCCAATTCTATTATAAAGGGTATAGAAAATCTGCAAAGAACTTGAAAAGATCTATCTAATCAAAACAGCCTGTTCCTTGATACTAGATGCCATTGATGTGGAGATGGGCACAGGGAGGGACAGCAAATAATATCTTGGAAAATATCATTACAGATGAATAAACAGTACCAGAGGTTTGCAGGTTTGCTTGGGAGCATCCCACCTTTTTTTAGAAAGGAGTTAGAAGTTGGAGGGCATGTCAAGCAACAAATGATACCACCCAAAATGAACCTACATGGGAGTCACTTCATAATCAGCTTTGTACGGAGTTAGGAAATCAGCTAGAAAGTCTTCCCTCCCTCCCACAGGTGTTGGTCATCTCTTCCTCCCCAAATTACTTTGTATTTATGTTTCTGTATATGAGTTATATACATTGGTGGGTTATTCCAAGAACCTCTAGTCAGTCAGTTCATACAGATTTCTTTTGCTTTTTTTTTTGGGAAGGCAACTTTTTTTGGAGGGCTAAGTGACTTGCCCAAGGTCACATGACTAGTTTTTGTGTTAAGTATCTGAGGCCGGATTTGAACTCAGATCCTCCTGACTCCAGGGCCGGTGCTCTGTTCACTGTGCCACCTAGCCGTCCCCATACAGATTCCTTTTTTTCTTTCTTTTTTTTTTTGGAGGGCAATTGGGGTTAAGTAACTTGCCCAAGGTCACATAGCTAGGTTTTTGTTTGTGTGCATTAAGTGTCTGAGGCCAGATCCAAACTCAGGTCCTTCTGACTCCAGGGCTGACACTCTACTCACTGCGCCACCTAGCCGCCCCCCCCTCCCCATACAGATTTCTTAAGCAGATTTCTTGTGCTCCAGGAATTGTGCCAAGCACTGGGCATACAAAGAAAGGCAAAAGAGTACATTTTCTTAAGAAACTCACAATCTAATGTGGGAGACAACTTGCAAAATCAGCAAAAAACCCTGTGTATGGACCAGCTCTATATGGGAGAAATTGTAAATTATCAACAGAAGGAAGGTACTAGGTTAGGAAAAGGCTTCCTGTAGAAGAAGACAAGATTTTAGCTGGTGCTTGAAGGGAGTCAGAGAAACCAGTCAGTGGGGATGAGAAGGGAAAGCATTCAGAGTTTGGGGGATAGCCAGTGAAAATGCCCAGAATCAGGAAATGGAGTCGCATTTTTAGAGGGGTAGCAAGGAGGTCAGTGTCACTGGATTGAAAAGTATGTGCGACTGTCACTATGTAAAGTATAAGAAAACTGGCAAGGTGGTAGTGGTGATGGGAGATAGACAGGGTACTAGGTTATGAAGGGCTTTGTAGGTTCCCTCCCATATACTTTTTAGCTTCTTT